>JAHKKI010000464.1:0-11830 GCA_029465975.1 Dallia pectoralis | reverse complement strand
TGGACCACAATGCGCCGTTTAGACTTGCTAAAGGCAAGGATGGGGATTGAGCCCATGATCTTCGGTTTACGAGCTTTTCATACATTTTCATAAATTCATTTGAATGTGTCAGTTAGACTGCCTAAAGGCATGAATGAAGATTGATACCTTGCCTATCCCCGGTCAGGGAATATTTACAAAAACACACTACGAAAACATTTTATCTAATTTTTGGGGAAACGTTTTGAAGAAAAAAAAAGCAAGCACTTCGAGCATGGACCACAATCCGCCATTTAGACTTGAATGTGTCATTTAGACTGCCTAAGGGCATGAATGAAGATTGAACCCTTGCCTATCCCCGGTCAGGGAATATTTTCAAAAACACCCTTCGAAAACATTTTATCTAACATTTGGGTAAACTTTTCGAAGAAAAAAAAAGCAAGCACATCGAGCATGGACCACAATGCGCCGTTTAGACTTGCTAAAGGCAAGGATGGGATTGAGCCCATGATCTTCGGTTTACGAGCTTTTCATACATTTTCAAAAATTATTTGAATGTGTCAGTTAGACTGCCTAAAGGCATGAATGAAGATTGAACCCTTGCCTATCCCCGGTCAGGGAATATTTTCAAAAACACCCTTCGAAAACATTTTATCTAATTTTTGGGAAACTTTTTTGAAAAAAAAAAAGCACATCGAGCATGGACCACAATGCGCCGTTTAGACTTGCTAAAGGCAAGGATGGGGATTGAGCCCATGATCTTCGGTTTACCTTTTCATACATTTTCATAAATTGATTTGAATGTGTCAGTTAGACTGCCTAAAGGCATGAATGAAGATTGAACCCTTGCCAGGGAATATCCCCTTCGTTTTATCAGGGAATATTTTCAAAAACACCCTTCGAAAACATTTTATCTAACATTTGGGTAAACTTTTGAAGATTGAACCCTTGAAGAAAAACACCCTTCGAAAACATTTTATCTAACATTTTTGGTAAACAAGCACATCGAGCATGGACCACAATGCGCCGTTTAGACTTGCTAAAGGCAAGGATGGGGATTGAGCCCATGATCTTCGGTTTACGAGCTTTTCATACATTTTCATAAATTCATTTGAATGTGTCAGTTAGACTGCCTAAAGGCATGAATGAAGATTGAACCCTTGCCTATCCCGGTCAGGGAATATTTACAAAAACACCCTTCGAAAACATTTTATCTAATTTTTGGGGAAACGTTTTGAAGAAAAAAAGCAAAGCATGGACACAATGCTTTTGAATGTGTCATTTAAAGCAAGGATGGACCACAATCCGGGAATTTTTCATTTAGACTTTTCATAAATTCCGCCATTTGAATGTGTCATTTAGACTGCCTAAAGGCATGAATGAAGATTGAACCCTTGCCTATCCCCGGTCAGGGAATATTTTCAAAAACACCCTTCGAAAACATTTTATCTAACATTTGGGTAAACTTTTCGAAGAAAAAAAAAGCAAGCACATCGAGCATGGACCACAATGCGCCGTTTAGACTTGCTAAAGGCAAGGATGGGGATTGAGCCCATGATCTTCGGTTTACGAGCTTTTCATACATTTTCATAAATTCATTTGAATGAATGTGTCAGTTAGACTGCCTAAAGGCATGAATGAAGATTGAACCCTTGCCTATCCCCGGTCAGGGAATATTTTCAAAAACACCCTTCGAAAACATTTTATCTAACATTTGGGTAAACTTTTTGAAGAAAAAAAGGCAAGGATGGGATTGAGCAAGCACATCGAGCATGGACTGCCTACAATGAAGATTGAACGCCGTTTTTACAAAACACCCTTCGAAAACTTTTATCTAATTTTTGGGGAAACTAAAGGCATGGAGGATTGCAAAGGCAAGGATGGGATTGAGCCCATGATCTTCGGTTTTCACATTTTCATAAATTCATTTGAATGTTTTCATAAAGGCATTTTCATAAATTTTACAAAAACACCCTTCGATTTGAATGTGTCAGTTAGACTGCCTAAAGGCATGAATGAAGATTGAACCCTTGCCTATCCCCGGTCAGGGAATATTTTCAAAAACACCCTTCGAAAACATTTTATCTAACATTTGGGTAAACTTTTCGAAGAAAAAAAAAAGCAAGCACATCGAGCATGGACCACAATGCGCCGTTTAGACTTGCTAAAGGCAAGGATGGGGATTGAGCCCATGATCTTCGGTTTACGAGCTTTTCATACATTTTCATAAATTCATTTGAATGTGTCAGTTAGACTGCCTAAAGGCATGAATGAAGATTGAACCCTTGCCTATCCCCGGTCAGGGAATATTTACAAAAACACCCTTCGAAAACATTTTATCTAATTTTTGGGGAAACTTTTTGAAGAAAAAAAAAGCAAGCACATCGAGCATGGACCACAATGCGCCGTTTAGACTTGCAAAGGCAAGGATGGGGATTGAGCCCATGATCTTGAATACATTTTCATAAATTCATTTGAATGTGTCAGTTAGACTGCCTAAAGGCATGAATGAAGATTGAACCCTTGCCTATCCCCGGTCAGGGAATATTTTCAAAAACACCCTTTAAAACATTTTATCTAACATTTGGGTAAACTTTTTTATCGAAGAAAAAAAAAAAAAAACAAGCACATCGAGCATGGACCACAATGCGCCGTTTAGACTTGCTAAAGGCAAGGATGGGATTGAGCCCATGATCTTCGGTTTACGAATGAAGATTGAACCTTGCCTATCCCGGTCAGGGAATATTTACAAAAACACACTACGAAAACTTTTCATACATTTTCATAAATTCATTTGAATGTGTCAGTTAGACTGCCTAAAGGCATGAATGAAGATTGAACCCTTGCCTATCCCCGGTCAGGGAATATTTACAAAAACACCCTTCGAAAACATTTTATCTAATTTTTGGGGAAACTTTTTGAAGAAAAAAAAAGCAAGCACATCGAGCATGGACCACAATGCGCCGTTTAGACTTGCTAAAGGCAAGGATGGGGATTGAGCCCATGATCTTCGGTTTACGAGCTTTTCATACATTTTCATAAATTCATTTGAATGTGTCAGTTAGACTGCCTAAAGGCATGAATGAAGATTGAACCCTTGCCTATCCCCGGTCAGGGAATATTTTCAAAAACACCCTTCGAAAACATTTTATCTAACATTTGGGTAAACTTTTCGAAGAAAAAAAAAGCAAGCACATCGAGCATGGACCACAATGCGCCGTTTAGACTTGCTAAAGGCAAGGATGGGGATTGAGCCCATGATCTTCGGTTTACGAGCTTTTCATACATTTTCATAAATTCATTTGAATGTGTCAGTTAGACTGCCTAAAGGCATGAATGAAGATTGAACCCTTGCCTATCCCTTGAATGTGGGTCAGGGAATATTTTCAAAAACACCCTTCGAAAACATTTTATCTAACATTTGGGTAAACTTTTCGAAGAAAAAAAAAAACAGCAAGCACATCGAGCATGGACCACAATGCGCCGTTTAGACTTGCTAAAGGCAAGGATGGGGATTGAGCCCATGATCTTCGGTTTACGAGCTTTTCATACATTTTCATAAATTCATTTGAATGTGTCAGTTAGACTGCCTAAAGGCATGAATGAAGATTGAACCCTTGCCTATCCCGGTCAGGGAATATTTACAAAAAAAACACCCTTCGAAAACATTTTATCTAATTTTGGGTAAACTTTTTGAAGAAAAAAAAAAGCAAGCACATCGAGCATGGACCACAATGAAGAAAAAAGGATGTCAGCACATCGAGCATGGACCACAATGCGCCGTTTAGAACCCTTGCTAAAATATTTTCAAAAACACAAGGATGGGGGATTGAGCCCATGATCTTCGGTTTACGAGCTTTTCATACATTTTCATAAATTAGATTTGAATGTGTCAGTTAGACTGCCTAAAGGCATGAATGAAGATTGAACCCTTGCCTATCCCCGGTCAGGGAATATTTTCAAAACACCCTTCGAAAACATTTTATCTAATTTTTGGGAAACTTTTTGAAAACATTTTATCTAACATTTAAGGGTAAACCCTTTCCCTCGAAGAAAAAAAACAAACTTCAAAACATTTTATAACATTTGAGCATGGACCACAATGCGCCGTTTAGACTTGCTAAAGGCAAGGATGGGGATTGAGCCCATGATCTTCGGTTTACGAGCTTTTCATACATTTTCATAAATTCATTTGAATGTGTCAGTTAGACTGCCTAAAGGCATGAATGAAGATTGAACCCTTGCCTATCCCCGGTCAGGGAATATTTACAAAAACACACTTCGAAAACATTTTATCTAATTTTTGGGGAAACGTTTTGAAGAAAAAAAGCAAAAAAAGCAAGCACACTTCGAGCATGGACCACAATCTTCGAGCATGGACCACAATCCGCCATTTAGACTTGAATGTGTCATTTAGACTGCCTAAGGGCATGAATGAAGATTGAACCCTTGCCTATCCCCGGTCAGGGAATATTTTCAAAAACACCCTTCGAAAACATTTTATCTAACATTTGGGTAAACTTTTTGAAGAAAAAAAAAAAGCAAGCACATCGAGCATGGACCACAATGCGCCGTTTAGACTTGCTAAAGGCAAGGATGGGAATTGAGCCCATGATCTTCGGTTTACGTGCTTTTCATACATTTTCAAAAATGTATTTGAATGTGTCAGTTAGACTGCCTAAAGGCATGAATGAAGATTGAACCCTTGCCTATCCCCGGTCAGGGAATATTTTCAAAAACACCCTTCGAAAACATTTTATCTAACATTTGGGTAAACTTTTCGAAGAAAAAAAAAGCAAATGCGCTTTAGCACATCGAGCAATGGACCACAATGCGCCGTTTAGACTTGCTAAAGGCAAGGAAGAAAAAAAAAGCAAGCACATCGAGGGATTGAGCCCATGATCTTCGGTTTACGAGCTTTTCATACATTTTCATAAATTCATTTGAATGTGTCAGTTAGACTGCCTAAAGGCATGAATGAAGATTGAACCCTTGCCTATCCCGGTCAGGGAATATTTTCAAAAACACCCTTCGAAAACATTTTATCTAACATTTGGGTAAACTTTTTGAAAAAAAAAAGCAAGCACATCGAGCATGGACCACAATGCGCCATTTAGACTTGAATGTGTCTAAACTGCAAGGATGGGGATTGAGCCCATGATCTTCGGTTTACACCCTGAAAACATTTTATCTTCATACATTTTCAAAAATTTTAGATTTGAATGTGTCAGTTAGACTGCCTAAAGGCATGAATGAAGATTGAACCCTTGCCTATCCCCGGTCAGGGAATATTTTCAAAAACACCCTTCGAAAACATTTTATCTAACATTTGGGTAAACTTTTCGAAGAAAAAAAAAGCAAGCACATCGAGCATGGACCACAATGCGCCGTTTAGACTTGCTAAAGGCAAGGATGGGGATTGAGCCCATGATCTTCGGTTTACGAGCTTTTCATACATTTTCATAAATTCATTTGAATGTGTCAGTTAGACTGCCTAAAGGCATGAATGAAGATTGAACCCTTGCCTATCCCCGGTCAGGGAATATTTACAAAAACACCCTTCGAAAACATTTTATCTAATTTTTGGGGAAACTTTTTGAAGAAAAAAAAGCAAGCACATCGAGCATGGACCACAATGCCGCTTGCTAAAGGCAAGGATGGGGATTGAGCCCATGATCTTCGGTTTACGAGCTTTTCATACATTTTCATAAATTCATTTGAATGTGTCAGTTAGACTGCCTAAAGGCATGAATGAAGATTGAACCCTTGCCTATCCCCGGTCAGGGAATATTTTCAAAAACACCCTTCGAAAACATTTTATCTAACATTTGGGTAAACTTTTCGAAGAAAAAAAAAGCAAGCACATCGAGCATGGACCACAATGCGCCGTTTAGACTTGCTAAAGGCAAGGATGGGGATTGAGCCCATGATCTTCGGTTTACGAGCTTTTCATACATTTTCATAAATTCATTTGAATGTGTCAGTTAGACTGCCTAAAGGCATGAATGAAGATTGAACCCTTGCCTATCCCCGGTCAGGGAATATTTACAAAAACACCCTTCGAAAACATTTTATCTAATTTTTGGGGAAACTTTTTGAAGAAACAAAAAGCAAGCACTTCGCATGGACTTTCTTGAATGAGCCGGATTTGAACCAGCGACCTAAGGATCTCCGTAACTACCACTACAGTCCTCCGCTCTACCAACTGAGCTATCGAAGGTCTCTCAGTCAAAGACAAACCAATGACGCCTGAAAGCGATATATCTTGGCCGCTTATTCTGTTAAGAAGATAAATGGACCACAATGCGCCGTTTAGACTTGCTAAAGGCAAGGATGGGGATTGAGCCCATGATCTTCGGTTTACGAGCTTTTCATACATTTTCATAAATTCATTTGAATGTGTCAGTTAGACTGCCTAAAGGCATGAATGAAGATTGAACCCTTGCCTATCCCCGGTCAGGGAATATTTACAAAAACACACTACGAAAACATTTTATCTAATTTTTGGGGAAACGTTTTGAAGAAAAAAAAAGCAAGCACTTCGAGCATGGACCACAATCCGCCATTTAGACTTGAATGTGTCATTTAGACTGCCTAAGGGCATGAATGAAGATTGAACCCTTGCCTATCCCCGGTCAGGGAATATTTTCAAAAACACCCTTCGAAAACATTTTATCTAACATTTGGGTAAACTTTTCGAAGAAAAAAAAAAGCACATCGAGCATGGACCACAATGCGCCGTTTAGACTTGCTAAAGGCAAGGATGGGAATTGAGCCCATGATCTTCGGTTTACGTGCTTTTCATACATTTTCAAAAATGTATTTGAATGTGTCAGTTAGACTGCCTAAAGGCATGAATGAAGATTGAACCCTTGCCTATCCCGGTCAGGGAATATTTACAAAACACCCTTTTTATCTAATTTTTGAACCCTTTTGAAGAAAAAAAAAAAGCAAGCACATATCCCCGTCAGGGAATATTTTCAAAAATTTGAATGTGTCACTGCCTAAAGGCATGAAAAGATTTTATCCCCGGTAGGGACATTTTATCTAAACACCCTTTTTTATCTAACATTTTTGGTAAACTTGTCGAAGAAAAAAAAAGCAAGCACATCGAGCATGGACCACAATGCGCCGTTTAGACTTGCTAAAGGCAAGGATGGGGATTGAGCCCATGATCTTCGGTTTACGAGCTTTTCATACATTTTCATAAATTCATTTGAATGTGTCAGTTAGACTGCCTAAAGGCATGAATGAAGATTGAACCCTTGCCTATCCCCGGTCAGGGAATATTTACAAAAACACCCTACGAAAACATTTTATCTAATTTTTGGGGAAACGTTTTGAAGAAAAAAAAAGCAAGCACTTCGAGCATGGACCACAATCCGCCATTTAGACTTGAATGTGTCATTTAGACTGCCTAAGGGCATGAATGAAGATTGAACCCTTGCCTATCCCCGGTCAGGGAATATTTTCAAAAACACCCTTCGAAAACATTTTATCTAACATTTGGGTAAACTTTTCGAAGAAAAAAAAAGCAAGCACATCGAGCATGGACCACAATGCGCCGTTTAGACTTGCTAAAGGCAAGGATGGGGATTGAGCCCATGATCTTCGGTTTACGAGCTTTTCATACATTTTCATAAATTCATTTGAATGTGTCAGTTAGACTGCCTAAAGGCATGAATGAAGATTGAACCCTTGCCTATCCCCGGTCAGGGAATATTTTCAAAAACACCCTTCGAAAACATTTTATCTAACATTTTTGGGTAAACTTTTGAAGAAAAAAAAAAAGCACATCGAGCATGGACCACAATGCGCCGTTTAGACTTGCTAAAGGCAAAGAATAGGGATTGAGCCCATGATCTTCGGTTTACGAGCTTTTCAGCTTTTCATACATTTTCATAAATTTACAAAAACACCCTTCGATTTGAATGTGTCAGTTAGACTGCCTAAAGGCATGAATGAAGATTGAACCCTTGCCTATCCCCGGTCAGGGAATATTTTCAAAAACACCCTTCGAAAACATTTTATCTAACATTTGGGTAAACTTTTCGAAGAAAAAAAAAGCACATCGAGCATGGACCACAATGCGCCGTTTAGACTTGCTAAAGGCAAGGATGGGGATTGAGCCCATGATCTTCGGTTTACGAGCTTTTCATACATTTTCATAAATTCATTTGAATGTGTCAGTTAGACTGCCTAAAGGCATGAATGAAGATTGAACCCTTGCCTATCCCCGGTCAGGGAATATTTACAAAAACACCCTTCGAAAACATTTTATCTAATTTTTTTTTGGGGAAACTTTTTGAAGAAAAAAAAGCAAGCACATCGAGCATGGACCACAATGCGCCATTTAGACTTGCTAAAGAATGGGGATTGAGCCCATGATCTTCGGTTTACGAGCTTTTCATACATTTTCATAAATTCATTTGAATGTGTCATTAGACTGCCTAAAGGCATGAATGAAGATTGAACCCTTGCCTATCCCCGGTCAGGGAATATTTTCAAAAACACCCTTCGAAAACATTTTATCTAACATTTGGGTAAACTTTTTATCTAACATTTGAAGAAAAAAAAAGCAAGCACATCGAGCATGGACCACAATGCGCCGTTTAGACTTGCTAAAGGCAAGGATGGGGATTGAGCCCATGATCTTCGGTTTACGAGCTTTTCATACATTTTCATAAATTGATTTGAATGTGTCAGTTAGACTGCCTAAAGGCATGAATGAAGATTGAACCCTTGCCTATCCCCGGTCAGGGAATATTTACAAAAACACCCTTCGAAAACATTTTATCTAATTTTTGGGGAAACTTTTGAAGAAACAAAAATGCATGCTCCTTCGAGCCGGATTTGAACCAGCGACCTAAGGATCTCCGTAACTACCACTACAGTCCTCCGCTCTACCAACTGAGCTATCGAAGGTCTCTCAGTCAAAGACAAACCAATGACGCCTGAAAGCGATATATCTTGGCCGCTTATTCTGTTAAGAAGATAAATGGACCACAATGCGCCGTTTAGACTTGCTAAAGGCAAGGATGGGATTGAGCCCATGATCTTCGGTTTACGAGCTTTTCATACATTTTCATAAATTCATTTGAATGTGTCAGTTAGACTGCCTAAAGGCATGAATGAAGATTGAACCCTTGCCTATCCCCGGTCAGGGAATATTTACAAAAACACCCTACGAAAACATTTTATCTAATTTTTGGGGAAACGTTTTGAAGAAAAAAAAAGCAAGCACTTCGAGCATGGACCACAATCCGCCATTTAGACTTGAATGTGTCATTTAGACTGCCTAAGGGCATGAATGAAGATTGAACCCTTGCCTATCCCCGGTCAGGGAATATTTTCAAAAACACCCTTCGAAAACATTTTATCTAACATTTGGGTAAACTTTTCGAAGAAAAAAAAGCAAGCACATCGAGCATGGACCACAATGCGCCGTTTAGACTTGCTAAAGGCAAGGATGGGAATTGAGCCCATGATCTTCGGTTTACGTGCTTTTCATACATTTTCAAAAATGTATTTGAATGTGTCAGTTAGACTGCCTAAAGGCATGAATGAAGATTGAACCCTTGCCTATCCCCGGTCAGGGAATATTTTCAAAAACACCCTTCGAAAACATTTTATCTAACATTTTTGGGTAAACTTTTCGAAGAAAAAAAAAGCAAGCACATCGAGCATGGACCACAATGCGCCGTTTAGCCTTGCTAAAGGCAAAGAATAGGGATTGAGCCCATGATCTTCGGTTTACGAGCTTTTCATACATTTTCATAAATTGATTTGAATGTGTCAGTTAGACTGCCTAAAGGCATGAATGAAGATTGAACCCTTGCCTATCCCCGGTCAGGGAATATTTTCAAAAACACCCTTCGAAAACATTTTATCTAATTTTTGGGTAAACTTTTTGCCTTTAGGAAGTCTAAACGGCGCATTGTAGTCCATGCTCGAAGTGCTTTTTTTTCTTGGTAAAAGTTTCCCCAAAAATTAGATAAAATGTTTTGAAGGGTGTTTTTGTAAATATTCCCTGGGGATAGGCAAGGTTCAATCTTCATTCATGCCTTTAGGCAGTCTAACTGACACATTCAAATCAATTTATGAAAATGTATGAAAAGCTCGTAAACCGAAGATCATGGGCTCAATCCCCATCCTTGCCTTTAGCAAGTCTAAACGGCGCATTGTGGTCCATGCTCGATGTGCTTGCTTTTTCTTCAAAAGTTTACCCAAATGTTAGATAAAATGTTTTTGTTTTTGAAAATATTCCTTGACCGGGGATAGCAAGGCTAAAAGTGACACATTCAAATTTTATGAAAATGGTCCATGCCTCCATGCTCGAAGTTCTTTTTTTCTTCGCCTTTATGTGTTTAGGTCCATTCGATGTGCTTTTTTTTTATCTTCGAAAAGTTTACCCAAATGTTAGATAAAATGTTTTCAAGGGTGTTTTTGAAAATATTCCCTGACCGGGGATAGGCAAGGGTTCAATCTTCATTCATGCCTTTAGGCAGTCTAACTGACACATTCAAATGAATTTATGAAAATGTATGAAAAGCTGCTTTTTTTCTTTCAAACCCCAAAATTAGAAGATCATGGGCTCAATCCCTGCATCCTTGCCTTTAGCAAGTCCTTGGGGTAAACGGGCATTGCATGCTCGATGTGGTCCATGATTAGATAAAATGTTTTCGAAGGGTGTTTTTGAAAATATTCCTGACCGATAGGCAAGGGTTCAATCTTCATTCATGCCCTTAGGCAGTCTAAATGACACATTCAAATGGCGGATTGTGGTCGATTTACCCAAATGTTAGATAAAATGTTTTCGAAGGGTGTTTTGAAAATATTCCCTGACCGGGGATAGGCAAGGGTTCAATCTTCATTCATGCCCTTAGGCAGTCTAAATGACACATTCAAGTCTAAATGGCGGATTGTGGTCCATGCTCGAAGTGCTTGCTTTTTTTTTCTTCAAAACGTTTCCCCAAAATTAGATAAAATGTTTTCGAAGGGTGTTTTTGAAAATATTCCCTGACCGGGGATAGGCAAGGGTTCAATCTTCATTCATGCCTTTAGGCAGTCTAACTGACACATTCAAATGAATTTATGAAAATGTATGAAAAGCTCGTAAACCGAAGATCATGGGCTCAATCCCATCCTTGCCTTTAGCAAGTCTAAACGGCGCATTGTGGTCCATGCTATCTTCTTAACAGAAATGTTAGATAAAAAGATGTTTCGCTTTCAGGGTCATTTCATTTGAAAATATTCCTGAGAGGACCTTCGATAGCTCAGTTGGTAGAGCGAGGATTTGACTGAAGACCTTCAATTCATGCCTTTAGCTCAGTTGGTATGAAAATGCGGTGGACCGTAGTGGTAGCCTACGGAGATCCTTGCTTGCTTTTTTTATCTTCAAACGTTAGATAAAATGCTGGTTCAAATCCGGCTCGAGTTAAATGGAGCCATGCTCGATTTTTTTTTCTTCAAAAAGTTTCCCCAAAAATTAGATAAAATGTTTTCGAAGGGTGTTTTTGAAAATATTCCCTGACCGGGGATAGGCAAGGGTTCAATCTTCATTCATGCCTTTAGGCAGTCTAACTGACACATTCAAATCAATTTATGAAAATGTATGAAAAGCTCGTAAACCGAAGATCATGGGCTCAATCCCTATTCTTTGCCTTTAGCAAGGCTAAACGGCGCATTGTGGTCCATGCTCGATGTGCTTGCTTTTTTTATCTTCGAAAAGTTTACCCAAATGTTAGATAAAATGTTTTCGAAGGGTGTTTTTGAAAATATTCCCTGACCGGGGATAGGCAAGGGTTCAATCTTCATTCATGCCTTTAGGCAGTCTAACTGACACATTCAA
>JAHKKI010000463.1:0-11833 GCA_029465975.1 Dallia pectoralis | reverse complement strand
GGATCGCGGGTCACTCGGACCCGCTCAATCCGGGGTGTGTACGCGACGCGAGGACAATGGCTGGGGTTAGATGCCGGGGTTGTGAGTTCGAGCCTCGCCCGGTGCGGTGGTTTTTACACCCTCGCCGATAAATACTAATAAAGGTAGTAAGAATAGATGGACAACGGTGAAACACGCGCATGTTGTTGTATTTCGGCCTCATCTTTTTGCAAAACTCCCAGGGCTGTGTGAAATGGGATCGCGGGTCACTCGGACCCGCTCAATTCGGGGTGTGTACGCGACGCGAGGACAACGGCTGGGGTTAGATGCCGGGGTTGTGAGTTCGAGCCTCGCCCGGTGCGGTGGTTTTTACACCCTCGCCGATAAATACTAATAAAGGTAGTAAGAATAGATGGACAACGGTGAAACACGCGCACGTTGTTGTATTTCGGCCTCCTCTTTTTGCAAAACTCTTGAGGGCTGTGTGAAATGGGATCGCGGGTCACTCGGACCCGCTCAATCCGGGGTGTGTACGCGACGCGAGGACAACGGCTGGGGTTAGATGCCGGGGTTGTGAGTTCGAGCCTCGCCCGTTGCGGTGGTTTTTTTGCACCCACGCCGATAAATACTAATAAAGGTAGTAAAAATAGATGGACAACGGTGAAACATGCCCACGTTGTTGTATTTCGGCCTCCTCTTTTTGCAAAACTCCCAGGGCTGTGTGAAATGGGATCGCGGGTCACTCGGACCCGCTCAATCCGGGTGTGTACGCGACGCGAGGACAACGGCTGGGGTTAGATGCCGGGGTTGTGAGTTCGAGCCTCGCCCGGTGCGGTGGTTTTTACACCCTCGCCGATAAATACTAATAAAGGTAGTAAGAATAGATGGACAACGGTGAAACACGCGCACGTTGTTGTATTTCGGCCTCCTCTTTTTGCAAAACTCTTGAGGGCTGTGTGAAATGGGATCGAGGGTCACTCGGACCCGCTCAATCCGGGGTGTGTACGCGACGCGAGGACAACGGCTGGGGTTAGATGCCGGGGTTGTGAGTTCGAGCCTCGCCCGGTGCGGTGGTTTTTACACCCTCGCCGATAAATACTAATAAAGGTAGTAAGAATAGATGGACAACGGTGAAACACGCGCACGTTGTTGTATTTCGGCCTCCTCTTTTTGCAAAACTCCCAGGGCTGTGTGAAATGGGATCGCGGGTCACTCGGACCCGCTCAATTCGGGGTGTGAACGCACGCGAGGACAATGGCTGGGGTTAGATCCCGGGGTTGTGAGTTCGAGTCTCGCCCGGGCCGGTGGTGTTGTGGAAAATATACATTTAGTTTGTAAAGTTCAGTCATAGTGAGATAAAACGTATATTCACATGTGATATGGACATCATTGAGTGGGCCCAAAACGTTAAGAACGGAAAGCACGAGACCCTGGAGAACAGGATCTACGAGAAGCTTTACATTGTTAGAGGGGCCCAATGCTAGAAACAGATGTCCTGTTTTGCCTAATCTGTATGTAATCATATGTATATGTCTTTGTTCGCCTCATGTGTTGTCATCACAAATCGAATTGTAACTAACCTCCCTTGACCTGACTGAGGAGTGACCCTCGGGTTTTTGTGACAGCTCCATACATTTCCTATATTACTGTATATTTTAATTAGATCATGTGTAAGCCTCATCCGTTCTCCATCCGGTATTGATAAGTTCGTGTGGAAGGGTGTGCGTAAATTTACCCCTATATATATGTGACTTTGTACTCCTGTACTCTAGGAAAAATTATACCTGACACTACAGTTTGCCGTATGTGTGTCAAAGGGTTTTTCCTCATCTATCAATTAAACTGTTAGAGTTAACTTGAGAGATACTCTTGTCTGTTCTTATTTCGAGTCTGGTTTCGGTGTGTATTTGCTTAATGTTATTTTAGAGATAAAGGTATAGTAACATTAATTACGTGGTATTAGAAATAATTCCATAACACTTGGGGGCTCGTCCGTCGTTCTTAAATGATCCATATTCTCTCTAAAGAAGGCCACTTCCAGGACCATCTTTGAAGGAGGATAAGTGATTCAGGACAGAATTTGAACCTAAAAGGACCAAATACATACTGAATTTCAGACGGTAAGAACGTGTACAGTTTGTATACAGTTGATAGATTAAAGGGCTAGGCCCATAATTTGATCTGTTCCAAAGATCACGGCAATTTACTGGGTAAAATTTGATCTCATTCTATAGATCACAAAATCCACTAGGTGGTTGTAATTGGCATAATATTAACTTGTTAATTACAGATCTGCTAGGCAGGTCATTACTAATTTTGATCTGTTCTACAGATCACAAAAATCCACTAGGTGGTTGTAATTGGCATAATATTAACTTGTTAATTACAGATCTGCTAGGCAGGTCATTACTAATTTTGATCTGTTCTACAGATCACACAAAATCCACTAGGTGGTTGTAATTTGCATAATATAAACTTGTTAATTACAGATCTGCTAGGCAGGTCATTACAAATTTTGATCTGTTCTACAGGTCACCAAATCTACTAGGTGGATTTCTCAAAGATCTCAGAGACCGGTCTCACTAAGAAACTGACGAGTTTGTCAAACAGCGCTGGGCTGATTTGATTGAGACTAAAAATCCTATTTGATAGGTACCACTAGGTGGTTGCGTTCATTAATTACAGATTCTGTTGGACAGATCATTCTCTTTCTTCATTTGATTGAGACCTAAATCCTATTTGATAGGTACCACCAGGTGGTAGTAATTAATTTACGCTACGCTTTTAATTACAGATCTTGTTGGACAGATCATTCTTTTTAAACTTATATTTCATTTTTATGGTTTTAAAACTTCTCTTAAACATGGAAAAGTCTCATAGTAAACCTGACGCGGTTCCTGGACCAAAAGAGGAACCGGCAAAAATAATGTTCGAGAAATATGGAGACTGGGCTTGTAAACAATTAAACTTATTAGGTTTCCCTGATAATGGGAGTTTCAGTCCTCGACAGATACGCGTGTTAGAAAGCAAACTACAAAATACTAGTAACGCATTTAATTTGTGGAAAGGGGAAATGTCGCTAAGAGAGAGACAGAATGGAAAAAAAGTCTGCTAATCAGTGTATTTTAGCATGTGTTAACAGGCATAATGAGGATTTGGGAGTTCCATCCGGCCGTCCAACAACCTATCGCCCGCATCATCAGCTGACACCGTGGGTCCGGCCCGAGAGGAACGCGCGACACAACCATCTGTCCCAAATGCAAACGGAAAAGAAAGATCGGAATGTGAACAGGGAAAAGGTGGACGTGTTGCAGATTTCAGAAATCGTCTTGAACGCGAGTCTGAGCTACATGGTGAAATGAGAAAGAAAGACTGTGATTCAGCCTGGGGACACCAGGACATTATGAGAGTCGTCACAGGACTTCTACTGGACATTGAACGTCATTTCCGCACACTTTGTGTGTCTCTAGACGATGGAAGAATGACCACTGTTTGGCCACACATTCAACACGCTGAAAGAGTCTACGACGACCAGCTGTACAAACAGACCGAAGAAAGACAGGAGCGTGATATGCAAATTCAGATGGCCCAACTGGACTTCTACAGCAGAGACTATTCTGGAGGGAGAAGGAGACGGAGAGCAAGCAGGAGAGGACAATACAGACACCAGGGTGATGTTAACTACAGACACCAGGGTGATGTTAACTACAGACACCAGGGTGATACATACAGACACCAGGGTGATAACTCCAGCCAAAGTCCCAACTCTGATAGCTGTTTCAACTGTGGTGCTTTTGGACACTGGGCTCGTCACTGCACTGTGCCGGACACTAGAGACTATTACCATGGGAACAGAAAAGATGGAAACGGTGTAAGAAGGGGATGTGGAGTGAGACGAGGCATCGACCAGAATCAATCTCGGGACGACATAACTCCATCCGGCCCCCTAAAAGCAATGCGTGTTTACGTTGTGCTTCAGTTGACCACTGGGTACGGGCTTGCCCCGAACCGGACTTGAGACATTATTTCAATGGACAAATGGACAATTCACGTTGTGATGACTGACAACCGTGGTGGACCTACGTGAACCATCCCAGAGGCGTTTGTGGTGGTGCGGATGCGTGGGGTGGAGTTGTTCGGCAGGAGGGAACGACAAATCCGGAGTCGTCATCATTACTGGGTGAGAGAATTCCATCACATACCTCGTGCACATGATATTGTTAAAAACATTTAGAGTAGATTATGATAATGTTTTGTTTATCAAAATGTTTATTTTAGTTTTTGTCACATGGAGATGTTCATGTGTCAAAAAGGGGGATTGTAGATATAATACATTAATTTGTGAGATCAATCCATTATGTAATTAATTGATTATGCTGGTATTTGGAGTTGAATTATGTTAGTGTGCTTGTCTGTTCCCTGTGTCGACCGGGGGACTGCATAGCTGCAGGCAGGTTTAAATCTTGCTAGACATGAACTCATTGTTAATGAAAGATCTTATTTCTCCCTGTCCAGGTTCGTACACGTACACATATATCATATTATAATGACCTAGGTGTGATTCATGCATGATCTGAGGTAAAGCTTCATGAAGTTGGGACAGGGGTCCCAGGCCAAAGTTTTGTCGACACATTTATTTTCAGGTTTTCCTGTGCACGAGGAATTCCTATTTTATATTATTGTTTGTTTTTAGGCCTTATGTAACATTTGCGCTAATGTACCTGGAATACTATATGTTCCATTTTGTTTGTTTTGGAGGAGTACTACATTCTAGGTTATAGGGAGATAATATTCGTTTTTAGTTTTGTGAAGTTGAATAAGGACATTTGGATTTGTTCCTATAAATGTTGGCATGATGATATAATGAATGACCATGTGGGTTAAGTGTATTTCTGATACACCCTTTTATTTTTATTATTGGCTTTTGGCTATTTTGAGTTACATGTTTAAGACATTCTGAGTTCTTGATTGTTTAAAGGGCAGAAAGTTAACTGTAACTCTTTGTCTGCCTGTCTAGAGATGGTTTCTGTTAATTTAGGGGTGTTTATGAACTTTTCTTTGACCCTCCCTGGGGTGCTTCTCTGGCTCAAAAAGAGGGGGCACACCCAAGTTGCTTATTTAGAAGGGGGGGCTGGTTTACTGTGTGATTGTGAGTTGGCTCAGCCCAGAGCTAACAGATGGCTGGTCATAAACCATATTTTAGTCATGTGTTTTATCTTAGATAAATTTAACAAGTTTGTCTATGACAGTAGTTTGTTTTCTCCATTGTTAATGGACTTAAGGAGAAACCAAGAGGGGAAGTGACGTAATAAACATATTCAAGAATATAGCATTTGTTAAATTTGGATTTCAGGCAATTGAGGTGTCTAATTTGACAGAATGACTAAACATTTGAATGATTGAGGGGAATAGCTATTACAAATGTATTTGGCTTAGCAAAATTAAATCTGAACAGTAAACACAATTTAATTCTATTGTTAAAGATGTTAACTGACACATGGAATGCAATAACTGTTTGCAGGTTGTCTTTGCATTAACAAATCAACAGGTTGGACCATGAACAACTGGAGCAGAGCATCTGAGCCCTACCCCCACGCACACGCACACACACATATCAGAAGCTAACTGAATGACTTTAGGTACAGACCACAGAGGAGGTCAAACCAGAAACAAGGAAAACGTGTCATCCAGACCACAAAGGAGGCAATTACAAATTGTGTAAATGTTATTGAACACTTTCCAAGGAAGTTATGGACTGTAAAGAGAAAAAGGCTCCACCTCTGGAGAATACAGGCAAGGAATAAATATCCTCATTTCTGTTTGAACGGGTCACGTGCTAGCAACCTCTGACCCCTAACACAGTCAGCGGTAACCAGAGAAACCAACACAGCCTGCATACCATGGAACCAGCGAGACGACCATGGAACCCCTACAGGAGGATTGGGGGAATAAGATGCAACATCGCATTACATCTTGCTTGTAGTCTCATTGTTGTAATTGTACTGTGGTTCTCTGACCTACAACATAACACCACTTTGTAAACCTATACCGTTTACACCCACTGTTATTGTGTATGCACGAGCTGAATGGCGACCGCAATTCCGTATGATACATATTCTCTCTCTAAGTCATGAAACGATCGATTGCCCAGCATCAAAAAGTCACCGTTTGCGTAACTGCACTCAATATTGGCCAACAATTCCAACCTATGGGCTAAGGAATGTGTCCCTGTGTATTTCCAATAGGGTGGAAAAGGCCAAGTTACAGTTGGGGACAAGTGATTGTTCTGAAGTAAGTTTAAAAAAAACTTCACGGCCTTTGGCGACCTTCCCGAGCATGTGTACCTTGTCTGCGGGGATAATGCATATAGCTGCATTCCACCTGATGCGGAAGGAACATGCTATATGGCATACCTTGTACCGTTAATACGAAGGGTAAACCAGACTGAAATGGGGAGACTGTATCAGATCCCACATCGCGCTAGGCGAACTCTGACCCTATCACAGCGTATATTCAGTGTGCTATTTCCAGGCTATGGAGTGTATTCTTCACAGCAGGAAATAACAGCTCTGTCCTCAGTACTAGAGAAACACATGAACACTACAGCTAAAGCCATTGTGGCATTAGGTAAAGAGTTAGATGAGACCCGTGCAGTCGCCTTACAGAACCGATTGGCCCTAGATATGATCTTGGCATCTCAAGGAGGAGTGTGTAAAATTGTGAAATCCGAATGTTGTACTTTCATTTCTGATGCATCACAGGAAGTCCTTGATTTGGTAAAAGAAACAAAAATTGGAGTGAAGGAGCTCCATGAGGTTCATGGATGGGACCCAATTGATGGATTGAGTTCTGCATTAGGACCATTAGGATGGTCAATTTTTAGAATATTAGCATATGTATTAGCCTTTGTCACATTTTTGATTGTTGGTTTTATGTTAATCTCATGTTTGATAAAGATGTGTGCCTCCAGAGTGACTGCTCAGGTCCTTGTTCAAGTTCCTGATGCCAGGGTGTCAAACTGGATGAATGAGCTTCCAGGAAATCCATTCTATTGAGTGTTATTAAAAATCATAGCATGCTTATTTGATAATAAAGAACTGTACCTTTTTCTTAACTCACTATACTAAACTTAGGGTGGATTGTTGTGGAAAATATACATTTAGTTTGTGAAGTTCAGTAATAGTGAGATAAAACGTATATTCACATGTGATATGGACATCATTGAGTGGGCCCAAAACGTTAAGAACGGAAAGCACGAGACCCTGGAGAACAGGATCTACGAGAAGCTTTACATTGTTAGAGGGGCCAATGCTAGAAACAGATGTCCTGTTTTGCCTAATCTGTATGTAATCATATGTATATGTCTTTGTTCGCCTCATGTGTTGTCATCACAAATCGAATTGTAACTAACCTCCCTTGACCTGACTGAGGAGTGACCCTCGGGTTTTTGTGACAGCTCCATACATTTCCTATATTACTGTATATTTTAATTAGATCATGTGTAAGCCTCATCCGTTCTCCATCCGGTATTGATAAGTTCGTGTGGAAGGGTGTGCGTAAATTTACCCCTATATATATGTGACTTTGTACTCCTGTACTCTAGGAAAATTATACCTGACACTACAGTTTGCCGTATGTGTGTCAAAGGGTTTTTCCTCATCTATCAATTAAACTGTTAGAGTTAACTTGAGAGATACTCTTGTCTGTTCTTATTTCGAGTCTGGTTTCGGTGTGTATTTGCTTAATGTTATTTTAGAGATAAAGGTATAGTAACATTAATTACGTGGTATTAGAAATAATTCCATAACAGTGGTTTTTTTTGCACTCGGCGATAAACACTAAAAAGATAGTAATAACAGATGGACAACGGTGAAACATGCCCACGTTGTTGTATTTCGGCCTCCTCTTTTTGCAAAACTCCCAGGGCTGTGTGAAATGGGATCGCGGGTCACTCGGACCCGCTCAATGGGGTGTGTACGCGACGCGAGGACAACGGCTGGGGTTAGATGCCGGGGTTGTGAGTTCGATTCTCGCCCGGTGCGGTGGTTTTTACACCCTCGCCGATAAATACTAATAAAGGTAGTAAGAATAGATGGACAACGGTGAAACACGCGCACGTTGTTGTATTTCGGCCTCCTCTTTTTTGCAAAACTCCCAGGGCTGTGTGAAATGGGATCGCGGGTCACTCGGACCCGCTCAATTCGGGGTGTGTACGCGACGTGAGGACAACGGCTGGGGTTAGATGCCGGGGTTGTGAGTTCGAGCCTCGCCCGTTGCGGTGGTTTTTTACACCCACGCCGATAAATACTAATAAAGGTAGTAAAAATAGATGGACAACGGTGAAACATGCCCACGTTGTTGTATTTCGGCCTCCTCTTTTTTGCAAAACTCCCAGGGCTGTGTGAAATGGGATCGCGGGTCACTCGGACCCGCTCAATTCGGGGTGTGTACGCGACGCGAGGACAATGGCTGGGGTTAGATGCCGGGGTTGTGAGTTCGAGCCTCGCCCGGTGCGGTGGTTTTTTACACCCTCGCCGATAAATACTAATAAAGGTAGTAAGAATAGATGGACAACGGTGAAACACGCGCATGTTGTTGTATTTCGGCCTTCTCTTTTTGCAAAACTCCCAGGGCTGTGTGAAATGGGATCGCGGGTCACTCGGACCCGCTCAATTCGGGGTGTGTACGCGACGCGAGGACAACGGCTGGGGTTAGATGCCGGGGTTGTGAGTTCGAGCCTCGCCCGGTGCGGTGGTTTTTTACACCCTCGCCGATAAATACTAATAAAGGTAGTAAGAATAGATGGACAACGGTGAAACACGCGCACGTTGTTGTATTTCGGCCTCCTCTTTTTTGCAAAACTCTTGAGGGCTGTGTGAAATGGGATCGCGGGTCACTCGGACCCGCTCAATCCGGGGTGTGTACGCGACGCGAGGACAACGGCTGGGGTTAGATGCCGGGGTTGTGAGTTCGAGCCTTGCCCGGTGCGGTGGTTTTTTACACCCTCGGCGATAAATACTAAAAAAGATAGTAATAACAGATGGACAACGGTGAAACATGCCCACGTTGTTGTATTTCGGCCTCCTCTTTTTTGCAAAACTCCCAGGGCTGTGTGAAATGGGATCGCGGGTCACTCGGACCCGCTCAATTCGGGGTGTGTACGCGACGTGAGGACAACGGCTGGGGTTAGATGCCGGGGTTGTGAGTTCGAGCCTCGCCCGTTGCGGTGGTTTTTTACACCCACGCCGATAAATACTAATAAAGGTAGTAAAAATAGATGGACAACGGTGAAACATGCCCACGTTGTTGTATTTCGGCCTCCTCTTTTTTGCAAAACTCCCAGGGCTGTGTGAAATGGGATCGCGGGTCACTCGGACCCGCTCAATTCGGGGTGTGTACGCGACGCGAGGACAATGGCTGGGGTTAGATGCCGGGGTTGTGAGTTCGAGCCTCGCCCGGTGCGGTGGTTTTTTACACCCTCGCCGATAAATACTAATAAAGGTAGTAAGAATAGATGGACAACGGTGAAACACGCGCATGTTGTTGTATTTCGGCCTTCTCTTTTTTGCAAAACTCCCAGGGCTGTGTGAAATGGGATCGCGGGTCACTCGGACCCGCTCAATTCGGGGTGTGTACGCGACGCGAGGACAACGGCTGGGGTTAGATGCCGGGGTTGTGAGTTCGAGCCTCGCCCGGTGCGGTGGTTTTTTACACCCTCGCCGATAAATACTAATAAAGGTAGTAAGAATAGATGGACAACGGTGAAACACGCGCACGTTGTTGTATTTCGGCCTCCTCTTTTTTGCAAAACTCTTGAGGGCTGTGTGAAATGGGATCGCGGGTCACTCGGACCCGCTCAATCCGGGGTGTGTACGCGACGCGAGGACAATGGCTGGGGTTAGATCCCGGGGTTGTGAGTTCGAGTCTCGCCCGGGCCGGTGGTTTTTACACCCTCGGCGATAAACACTAAAAAAGATAGTAATAACAGATGGACAACGGTGAAACATGCCCACGTTGTTGTATTTCGGCCTCCTCTTTTTTGCAAAACTCCCAGGGCTGTGTGAAATGGGATCGCGGGTCACTCGGACCCGCTCAATTCGGGGTGTGTACGCGACGCGAGGACAACGGCTGGGGTTAGATGCCGGGGTTGTGAGTTCGAGCCTCGCCCGGTGCGGTGGTTTTTTACACCCTCGCCGATAAATACTAATAAAGGTAGTAAGAATAGATGGACAACGGTGAAACACGCGCTCGTCGTTGTATTTCGGCCTCCTCTTTTTTGCAAAACTCCCAGGGCTGTGTGAAATGGGATCGCGGGTCACTCGGACCCGCTCAATTCGGGGTGTGTACGCGACGCGAGGACAACGGCGGGGTTAGATGCCGAGGTGGCGAGTTCGAGCCTCGCCCGGGCAAGTGTCTTTTTGTACCCCTCCCAGATAATTACTAATAACGATAAAAATAATAAATCGATTACAGGGAGACACGTGCACGTTGTTGTATTTCGGCCTCCTCCTTTTTGCAACACTCTGAGGGCTGTGAAAGAGATCCAGGGTCATTCTGACCAGCTCGACTGGGTGTGTACGCGATGCGAGGACAGCACAAGGGTTATACAGCAATATGCATGGGCACCGCACGGGAGGTTCATTTTAGGGGGCGTTTTAAAATCCACACCCAAATTGGCACAGCACACAACCCTGGGAAGCAGTGTAATACAGACGAAGGAAATGTAAAGGCGACTGTGTATTTTGAGTTCTCACTATTTGTACAATGTTCCATACTCTGCATACGTACAAGCTCTCTTGCCCTGCTCGCTGCCCTCTGGTCTCAGAAACACACTGTCCTTTGCTGGTCTCACTGTCCTTTTCTGTTCTCAGAAACACACTGTCCTTCGCCATCGCCGCTGTCTTTGGGTGTCAGAAACACGTTCCCCTCCCAGCTGTACTCGGCTCCCGGGAAACACAAACTCTTTTTTGCCCTGCTCGCTGCACTCTGGTCTCAGAAACACACTGTCCTTCGCCATCGCCGCTGTCTTTGGGTGTCAGAAACACGTTCTCCTCCCAGATGTACTCGTGTCCCTGGAAACATAAGCTCTTTTTGCCCTGCTCGCTGACCTCTGGGCTCAGAAACACACTGTCCTTTGTTGGTCTCACTGTCCTTTTCTGGTCTCAGAAACACACTGTCCCTGGCCTTTCCCCAGTCTTTGGGTGTCAGAAACACGTTCTCCTCCCAGCTGTACTCGGGTGCCGGGAAACACAAGCTCTTTTTTGCCCTGCTCGCTGCCCACTGGGCTCAGAAACACACTGTCCCTGGCCTTTCCCCTGTCTTCGGGTGTCAGAAACACGCTCTCCTCCCAGCTGTACTCAGGTGCTAGGAAACACAAGCTCTTTTAGCCCTGCTCGTCTCTGTTCTCAGAAACACACTGTCCTTCGCCATCGCCGCTGTCTTTGGGTGTCAGAAACATGTTCTCCTCCCAGATGTACTCGTGTCCCTGAAAACATAAGCTCTTTTTTGCCCTGCTCGCTGACCTCTGGGCTCAGAAACACACTGTCCTTTGTTGGTCTCACTGTCCTTTTCTGGTCTCAGAAACACACTGTCCCTGGCCTTTCCCCCTGTCTTTGGGTGTCAGAAACACGTTCTCCTCCCAGCTGTTCTCGGCTGCCGGGAACACAAACACTTTTTTGACCTGCTCGCTTCTGGTTTCAGAAACAAACTGTCCTTTGCTGGTCTCACTGTCCTTTTCTGGTCTCAGAAACACACTGTCCCTGGCCTTTCCCCCTGTCTTTGGGTGTCAGAAACACGTTCTCCTCCCAGCTGTACTCAGGTGCCGGGAAACACAAGCTCATTTTTGCCCTGCTCG
>JAHKKI010000462.1:0-11840 GCA_029465975.1 Dallia pectoralis | reverse complement strand
GATCTCGGAAGCCAAACAGGTCGGGCTTGGTTAGTACTTGGATGGGAGACCGCCTAGGAATATCTAGTGTTGTAAGCATTTTGTTATTTTCATGGCGGGAAGAAACAATCAATCAAAAAGTTAATTATGCAGTGAAGAAATCAATAAGAGCTGTAATTTCAACTTGTCTTATAGCTTACGGCCACACCACCCTGAAAACGCCCGATCTCGTCTGATCTCGGAAGCCAAGCAGGGTTGGCTTGGTTAGTACTTGGATGGGAGACCGCCTGGGAATATCTAGTGTTGTAAGCATTTTGTTATTTTCATGGCGGGAAGAAACAATCAATCAAAAAGTTAATTATGCAGTGAAGAAATCAATAAGAGCTGTAATTTCAACTTTTCTAATAGCTTACGGCCACACCACCCTGAAAACGCCCGATCTCGATCTCGGAAGCCAAACATGGTCGGGCTTGGTTAGTACTTGGATGGGAGACCGCCTAGGAATATCTAGTGTTGTAAGCATTTTGTTATTTTCTTGGCGGGAAGAAACAATCAATCAAAAAGTTAATTATGCAGTGAAGAAATCAATAAGAGCTGTAATTTCAACTTTTCTAATAGCTTACGGCCACACCACCCTGAAAACGCCCGATCTCGGATCTCGGAAGCCAAGCAGGGTCGGGCTTGGTTAGTACTTGGATGGGAGACCGCCTAGGAATATCTAGTGTTGTAAGCATTTTGTTATTTTCTTGGCGGGAAGAAACAATCAATCAAAAAGTTAATTATGCAGTGAAGAAATCAATAAGAGCTGTAATTTCAACTTTTCTAATACCTTACGGCCACACCACCCTGAAAACGCCCGATCTGTCTGATCTCGGAAGCCAAACAGGGTCGGGCTTGGTTAGTACTTGGATGGGAGACCGCCTGGGAATATCTAGTGTTGTAAGCATTTTGTTATTTTCTTGGCGGGAAGAAACAATCAATCAAAAAGTTAATTATGCAGTGAAGAAATCAATAAGAGCTGTAATTTCAACTTTTCTAATAGCTACGGCCACACCACCCTGAAAACGCCCGATCTCGGATCTCGGAAGCCAAACAGGGTCGGGCTTGGTTAGTACTTGGATGGGAGACCGCCTAGGAATATCTAGTGTTGTAAGCATTTTGTTATTTTCATTGGCGGGAAGAAACAATCAATCAAAAAGTTAATTATGCAGTGAAGAAATCAATAAGAGCTGTAATTTCAACTTTTCTAATAGCTTACGGCCACACCACCCTGAAAACGCCCGATCTCGTCTGGGAAGCCAAGCAGGGTCGGGCTTGGTTAGTACTTGGATGGGAGACCGCCTAGGAATATCTAGTGTTGTAAGCATTTTGTTATTTTCATGGCGGGAAGAAACAATCAATCAAAAAGTTAATTATGCAGTGAAGAAATCAATAAGAGCTGTAATTTCAACTTTTCTAATAGCTTACGGCCACACCACCCTGAAAACGCCCGATCTCGTCTGATCTCGGAAGCCAAGCAGGGTCGGGCTTGGTTAGTACTTGGATGGGAGACCGCCTAGGAATATCTAGTGTTGTAAGCATTTTGTTATTTTCTTGGCGGGAAGAAACAATCAATCAAAAAGTTAATTATGCAGTGAAGAAATCAATAAGAGCTGTAATTTCAAATGTTCTAATACCTTACGGCCACACCACCCTGAAAACGCCTGATCTCGGAAGCCAAACAGGGTCGGGCTTGGTTAGTACTTGGATGGGAGACCGCCTGGGAATATCTAGTGTTGTAAGCATTTTGTTATTTTCTTGGCGGGAAGAAACAATCAATCAAAAAGTTAATTATGCAGTGAAGAAATCAATAAGAGCTGTAATTTCAACTTTTCTAATAGCTTACGGCCACACCACCCTGAAAACGCCCGATCTCGGAAGCCAAACAGGGTCGGGCTTGGTTAGTACTTGGATGGGAGACCGCCTAGGAATATATAGTGTTGTAAGCATTTTGTTATTTTCATGGCGGGAAGAAACAATCAATCAAAAAGTGAATTATGCAGTGAAGAAATCAATAAGAGCTGTAATTTCAACTTTTCTAATAGCTTACGGCCACACCACCCTGAAAACGCCCGATCTCGTCTGATCTCGGAAGCCAAGCAGGGTCGGGCTTGGTTAGTACTTGGATGGGAGACCGCCTGGGAATATCTAGTGTTGTAAGCATTTTGTTATTTTCTTGGCGGGAAGAAACAATCAATCAAAAAGTTAATTATGCAGTGAAGAAATCAATAAGAGCTGTAATTTCAAATTTTCTAATAGCTTACGGCCACACCACCCTGAAAACGCCCGATCTCGGAAGCCAAACATGGTCGGGCTTGGTTAGTACTTGGATGGGAGACCGCCTAGGAATATCTAGTGTTGTAAGCATTTTGTTATTTTCTTGGCGGGAAGAAACAATCAATCAAAAAGTGAATTATGCAGTGAAGAAATCAATAAGAGCTGTAATTTCAACTTTTCTAATAGCTTACGGCCACACCACCCTGAAAACGCCCGATCTCGGAAGCCAAACAGGGTCGGGCTTGGTTAGTACTTGGATGGGAGACCGCCTAGGAATATCTAGTGTTGTAAGCATTTTGTTATTTTCTTGGCGGGAAGAAACAATCAATCAAAAAGTTAATTATGCAGTGAAGAAATCAATAAGAGCTGTAATTTCAACTTTCTAATAGCTTACGGCCACACCACCCTGAAAACGCCCGATCTCGTCTGATCTCGGAAGCCAAGCAGGGTCGGGCTTGGTTAGTACTTGGATGGGAGACCGCCTAGGAATATCTAGTGTTGTAAGCATTTTGTTATTTTCTTGGCGGGAAGAAACAATCAATCAAAAAGTTAATTATGCAGTGAAGAAATCAATAAGAGCTGTAATTTCAACTTTCTAATAGCTTACGGCCACACCACCCTGAAAACGCCCGATCTCGGAAAGCCAAACAGGGTCGGGCTTGGTTAGTACTTGGATGGGAGACCGCCTGGGAATATCTAGTGTTGTAAGCATTTTGTTATTTTCATGGCGGGAAGAAACAATCAATCAAAAAGTTAATTATGCAGTGAAGAAATCAATAAGAGCTGTAATTTCAACTTTTCTAATAGCTTACGGCCACACCACCCTGAAAACGCCCGTTCTCGGAAGCCAAACAGGGTCGGGCTTGGTTAGTACTTGGATGGGAGACCGCCTAGGAATATCTAGTGTTGTAAGCATTTTGTTATTTTCTTGGCGGGAAGAAACAATCAATCAAAAAGTTAATTATGCAGTGAAGAAATCAATAAGAGCTGTAATTTCAACTTTTCTAATAGCTTACGGCCACACCACCCTGAAAACGCCCGATCTCGTCTGATCTCGGAAGCCAAGCAGGGTCGGGCTTGGTCAGTACTTGGATCGGAGACCGCCTAGGAATATCTAGTGTTGTAAGCATTTTGTTATTTTCTTGGCGGGAAGAAACAATCAATCAAAAAGTTAATTATGCAGTGAAGAAATCAATAAGAGCTGTAATTTCAACTTTCTAATAGCTTACGGCCACACCACCCTGAAAACGCCCGATCTCGTCTGATCTCGGAAGCCAAGCAGGGTTGGGCTTGGTTAGTACTTGGATGGGAGACCGCCTAGGAATATCTAGTGTTGTAAGCATTTTGTTATTTTCTTGGCGGGAAGAAACAATCAATCAAAAAGTTAATTATGCAGTGAAGAAATCAATAAGAGCTGTAATTTCAACTTTTCTAATAGCTTACGGCCACACCACCCTGAAAACGCCCGATCTCGTCTGATCTCGGAAGCCAAGCAGGGTCGGGCTTGGTTAGTACTTGGATGGGAGACCGCCTAGGAATATCTAGTGTTGTAAGCATTTTGTTATTTTCTTGGCGGGAAGAAACAATCAATCAAAAGTTAATTATGCAGTGAAGAAATCAATAAGAGCTGTAATTTCAACTTTTCTAATAGCTTACGGCCACACCACCCTGAAAACGCCCGATCTCGATCTCGGAAGCCAAACAGGGTCGGGCTTGGTTAGTACTTGGATGGGAGACCGCCTAGGAATATCTAGTGTTGTAAGCATTTTGTTATTTTCTTGGCGGGAAGAAACAATCAATCAAAAAGTTAATTATGCAGTGAAGAAATCAATAAGAGCTGTAATTTCAACTTTCTAATAGCTTACGGCCACACCACCCTGAAAACGCCCGATCTCGTCTGATCTCGGAAGCCAAGCAGGGTCGGGCTTGGTTAGTACTTGGATGGGAGACCGCCTAGGAATATCTAGTGTTGTAAGCATTTTGTTATTTTCTTGGCGGGAAGAAACAATCAATCAAAAAGTTAATTATGCAGTGAAGAAATCAATAAGAGCTGTAATTTCAACTTTTCTAATAGCTTACGGCCACACCACCCTGAAAACGCCCGATCTCATCTGATCTCGGAAGCCAAACAGGGTCGGGCTTGGTTAGTACTTGGATGGGAGACCGCCTAGGAATATCTAGTGTTGTAAGCATTTTGTTATTTTCATGGCGGGAAGAAACAATCAATCAAAAAGTTAATTATGCAGTGAAGAAATCAATAAGAGCTGTAATTTCAACTTGTCTAATAGCTTACGGCCACACCACCCTGAAAACGCCCGATCTCTCTGGAAGCCAAGCAGGGTTGGGCTTGGTTAGTACTTGGATGGGAGACCGCCTGGGAATATCTAGTGTTGTAAGCATTTTGTTATTTTCTTGGCGGGAAGAAACAATCAATCAAAAAGTTAATTATGCAGTGAAGAAATCAATAAGAGCTGTAATTTCAACTTTTCTAATAGCTTACGGCCACACCACCCTGAAAACGCCCGATCTCGGAAAGCCAAACAGGGTCGGGCTTGGTTAGTACTTGGATGGGAGACCGCCTGGGAATATCTAGTGTTGTAAGCATTTTGTTATTTTCTTGGCGGGAAGAAACAATCAATCAAAAAGTTAATTATGCAGTGAAGAAATCAATAAGAGCTGTAATTTCAACTTTTCTAATAGCTTACGGCCACACCACCCTGAAAACGCCCGATCTCGTCTGATCTCGGAAGCCAAGCAGAGTTGGGCTTGGTTAGTACTTGGATGGGAGACCGCCTGGGAATATCTAGTGTTGTAAGCATTTTGTTATTTTCATGGCGGGAAGAAACAATCAATCAAAAAGTGAATTATGCAGTGAAGAAATCAATAAGAGCTGTAATTTCAACTTTTCTAATAGCTTACGGCCACACCACCCTGAAAACGCCCGTTCTCGGAAGCCAAACAGGGTCGGTCTTGGTTAGTACTTGGATGGGAGACCGCCTAGGAATATCTACTGTTGTAAGCATTTTGTTATTTTCTTGGCGGGAAGAAACAATCAATCAAAAAGTTAAATATGCAGTGAAGAAATCAATAAGAGCTGTAATTTCAACTTTTCTAATAGCTTACGGCCACACCACCCTGAAAACGCCCGATCTCGTCTGATCTCGGAAGCCAAGCAGGGTTGGGCTTGGTTAGTACTTGGATGGGAGACCGCCTAGGAATATCTAGTGTTGTAAGCATTTTGTTATTTTCTTGGCGGGAAGAAACAATCAATCAAAAAGTGAATTATGCAGTGAAGAAATCAATAAGAGCTGTAATTTCAACTTGTCTAATAGCTTACGGCCACACCCCCCTGAAAACGCCCGATCTCGTCTGATCTCGGAAGCCAAGCAGGGTTGGGCTTGGTTAGTACTTGGATGGGAGACCGCCTGGGAATATCTATTGTTGTAAGCATTATGTTATTTTCTTGGCGGGAAGAAACAATCAATCAAAAAGTTAATTATGCAATGAAGAAATCAATAAGAGCTGTAATTTCAACTTTTCTAATAGCTTACGGCCACACCACCCTGAAAACGCCCGATCTCGGAAGCCAAACATGGTCGGGCTTGGTTAGTACTTGGATGGGAGACCGCCTAGGAATATATAGTGTTGTAAGCATTTTGTTATTTTCATGGCGGGAAGAAACAATCAATCAAAAAGTTAATTATGCAGTGAAGAAATCAATAAGAGCTGTAATTTCAACTTTTCTAATAGCTTACGGCCACACCACCCTGAAAACGCCCGATCTCGTCTGATCTCGGAAGCCAAGCAGGGTCGGGCTTGGTTAGTACTTGGATGGGAGACCGCCTAGGAATATCTAGTATTGTAAGCATTTTGTTATTTTCATGGCGGGAAGAAACAATCAATCAAAAAGTTAATTATGCAGTGAAGTAATCAATAAGAGCTGTAATTTCAACTTTTCTAATAGCTTACGGCCACACCACCCTGAAAACGCCCGATCTCGTCTGATCTCGGAAGCCAAGCAGGGTCGGGCTTGGTTAGTACTTGGATGGGAGACCGCCTAGGAATATCTAGTGTTGTAAGCATTTTGTTATTTTCATGGCGGGAAGAAACAATCAATCATAAAGTTAATTATGCAGTGAAGAAATCAATAAGAGCTGTAATTTCAACTTTTCTAATAGCTTACGGCCACACCACCCTGAAAACGCCCGATCTCGTCTGATCTCGGAAGCCAAGCAGGGTCGGGCTTGGTTAGTACTTGGATGGGAGACCGCCTAGGAATATCTAGTGTTGTAAGCATTTTGTTATTTTCATGGCGGGAAGAAACAATCAATCATAAAGTTAATTATGCAGTGAAGAAATCAATAAGAGCTGTAATTTCAACTTTTCTAATAGCTTACGGCCACACCACCCTGAAAACGCCCGTTCTCGGAAGCCAAACAGGGTCGGGCTTGGTTAGTACTTGGATGGGAGACCGCCTAGGAATATCTAGTGTTGTAAGCATTTTGTTATTTTCATGGCGGGAAGAAACAATCAATCATAAAGTTAATTATGCAGTGAAGAAATCAATAAGAGCTGTAATTTCAACTTTTCTAATAGCTTACGGCCACACCACCCTGAAAACGCCCGATCTCGTCTGATCTCGGAAGCCAAGCAGGGTCGGGCTTGGTTAGTACTTGGATGGGAGACCGCCTAGGAATATCTAGTGTTGTAAGCATTTTGTTATTTTCATGGCGGGAAGAAACAATCAATCAAAAAGTTAATTATGCAGTGAAGAAATCAATAACAGCTGTAATTTCAAATGTTCTAATAGCTTACGGCCACACCACCCTGAAAACGCCCGATCTCGTCTGAAACCAAAAGCAGGGTTGGGCTTGGTTAGTACTTGGATGGGAGACCGCCTAGGAATATCTAGTGTTGTAAGCATTTTGTTATTTTCTTGGCGGGAAGAAACAATCAATCAAAAAGTTAATTATGCAGTGAAGAAATCAATAAGAGCTGTAATTTCAACTTTTCTAATAGCTTACGGCCACACCACCCTGAAAACGCCCGATCTCGTCTGATCTCGGAAGCCAAGCAGGGTTGGGCTTGGTTAGTACTTGGATGGGAGACCGCCTGGGAATATCTAGTGTTGTAAGCATTTTGTTATTTTCTTGGCGGGAAGAAACAATCAATCAAAAAGTTAATTATGCAGTGAAGAAATCAATAAGAGCTGTAATTTCAACTTTTCTAATAGCTTACGGCCACACCACCCTGAAAACGCCCGATCTCGATCTCGGAAGCCAAACAGGGTCGGGCTTGGTTAGTACTTGGATGGGAGACCGCCTAGGAATATCTAGTGTTGTAAGCATTTTGTTATTTTCTTGGCGGGAAGAAACAATCAATCAAAAAGTTAATTATGCAGTGAAGAAATCAATAAGAGCTGTAATTTCAACTTGTCTAATAGCTTACGGCCACACCACCCTGAAAACGCCCGATCTCGTCTGATCTCGGAAGCCAAGCAGGGTCGGGCTTGGTTAGTACTTGGATGGGAGACCGCCTAGGAATATCTAGTGTTGTAAGCATTTTGTTATTTTCTTGGCGGGAAGAAACAATCAATCAAAAAGTTAATTATGCAGTGAAGAAATCAATAACAGCTGTAATTTCAACTGTTCTAATAGCTTACGGCCACACCACCCTGAAAACGCCTGATCTCGGAAACCAAACAGGGTCGGGCTTGGTTAGTACTTGGATGGGAGACCGCCTGGGAATATCTAGTGTTGTAAGCATTTTGTTATTTTCTTGGCGGGAAGAAACAATCAATCAAAAAGTTAATTATGCAGTGAAGAAATCAATAAGAGCTGTAATTTCAACTTTTCTAATAGCTTACGGCCACACCACCCTGAAAACGCCCGATCTCGGATCCAAAAGCAGGGTCGGGCTTGGTTAGTACTTGGATGGGAGACCGCCTAGGAATATCTAGTGTTGTAAGCATTTTGTTATTTTCTTGGCGGGAAGAAACAATCAATCAAAAAGTTAAATATGCAGTGAAGAAATCAATAAGAGCTGTAATTTCAACTTTTCTAATAGCTTACGGCCACACCACCCTGAAAACGCCCGATCTCATCTGATCTCGGAAGCCAAGCAGGGTCGGGCTTGGTTAGTACTTGGATGGGAGACCGCCTAGGAATATCTAGTGTTGTAAGCATTTTGTTATTTTCTTGGCGGGAAGAAACAATCAATCAAAAAGTTAATTATGCAGTGAAGAAATCAATAAGAGCTGTAATTTCAACTTGTCTAATAGCTTACGGCCACACCCCCTGAAAACGCCCGATCTCGTCTGATCTCGGAAGCCAAGCAGGGTTGGGCTTGGTTAGTACTTGGATGGGAGACCGCCTGGGAATATCTAGTGTTGTAAGCATTTTGTTATTTTCTTGGCGGGAAGAAACAATCAATCAAAAAGTTAATTATGCAGTGAAGAAATCAATAAGAGCTGTATTTTCAAATTTCTAATAGCTTACGGCCACACCACCCTGAAAACGCCCGATCTCGGAAACCAAACAGGGTCGGGCTTGGTTAGTACTTGGATGGGAGACCGCCTAGGAATATCTAGTGTTGTAAGCATTTTGTTATTTTCTTGGCGGGAAGAAACAATCAATCAAAAAGTTAATTATGCAGTGAAGAAATCAATAAGAGCTGTAATTTCAACTTTTCTAATAGCTTACGGCCACACCACCCTGAAAACGCCCGATCTCGTCTGATCTCGGAAGCCAAGCAGGGTCGGGCTTGGTTAGTACTTGGATGGGAGACCGCCTAGGAATATCTAGTGTTGTAAGCATTTTGTTATTTTCTTGGCGGGAAGAAACAATCAATCAAAAAGTTAATTATGCAGTGAAGAAATCAATAAGAGCTGTAATTTCAACTTTTCTAATAGCTTACGGCCACACCACCCTGAAAACGCCCGATCTCGTCTGATCTCGGAAGCCAAGCAGGGTTGGGCTTGGTTAGTACTTGGATGGGAGACCGCCTAGGAATATCTAGTGTTGTAAGCATTTTGTTATTTTCATGGCGGGAAGAAACAATCAATCAAAAAGTTAATTATGCAGTGAAGAAATCAATAAGAGCTGTAATTTCAACTTTCTTATAGCTTACGGCCACACCACCCTGAAAACGCCCGATCTCGTCTGATCTCGGAAGCCAAGCAGGGTCGGGCTTGGTTAGTACTTGGATGGGAGACCGCCTAGGAATATCTAGTGTTGTAAGCATTTTGTTATTTTCTTGGCGGGAAGAAACAATCAATCAAAAAGTTAATTATGCAGTGAAGAAATCAATAAGAGCTGTAATTTCAACTTTCTAATAGCTTACGGCCACACCACCCTGAAAACGCCCGATCTCGTCTGAAGGAAGCCAAGCAGGGTTGGGCTTGGTTAGTACTTGGATGGGAGACCGCCTGGGAATATCTAGTGTTGTAAGCATTTTGTTATTTTCATGGCGGGAAGAAACAATCAATCAAAAAGTGAATTATGCAGTGAAGAAATCAATAAGAGCTGTAATTTCAACTTTTCTAATAGCTTACGGCCACACCACCCTGAAAACGCCCGATCTCGTCTGATCTCGGAAGCCAAGCAGGGTCGGGCTTGGTTAGTACTTGGATGGGAGACCGCCTAGGAATATCTAGTGTTGTAAGCATTTTGTTATTTTCTTGGCGGGAAGAAACAATCAATCAAAAAGTTAATTATGCAGTGAAGAAATCAATAAGAGCTGTATTTTCAAATGTTCTAATACCCTACGGCCACACCACCCTGAAAACGCCTGATCTCGGAAACCAAACAGGGTCGGGCTTGGTTAGTACTTGGATGGGAGACCGCCTGGAAATATCTAGTGTTGTTAGCATTTTGTTATTTTCTTGGCGGGACGAAACAATCAATCAAAAAGTTAATTATGCAGTGAAGAAATCAATAAGAGCTGTAATTACAACTTTTCTAATAGCTTACGGCCACACCACCCTGAAAACGCCCGATCTCGGATCTCGGAGCCAAGCAGGGTCGGGCTTGGTTAGTACTTGGATGGGAGACCGCCTAGGAATATCTAGTGTTGTAAGCATTTTGTTATTTTCTTGGCGGGAAGAAACAATCAATCAAAAAGTGAATTATGCAGTGAAGAAATCAATAAGAGCTGTAATTTCAACTTTCTAATAGCTTACGGCCACACCACCCTGAAAACGCCCGATCTCGTCTGATCTCGGAAGCCAAGCAGGGTTGGGCTTGGTTAGTACTTGGATGGGAGACCGCCTGGGAATATCTAGTGTTGTAAGCATTTTGTTATTTTCTTGGCGGGAAGAAACAATCAATCAAAAAGTTAATTATGCAGTGAAGAAATCAATAAGAGCTGTAATTTCAACTTTTCTAATAGCTTACAGCCACACCACCCTGAAAACGCCCGATCTCGTCTGAAAGCCAAACAGGGTCGGGCTTGGTTAGTACTTGGATGGGAGACCGCCTAGGAATATCTAGTGTTGTAAGCATTTTGTTATTTTCTTGGCGGGAAGAAACAATCAATTTGGCGGGAAGAAACAATCAATCAAAAAGTTAATTATGCAGTGAAGAAATCAATAACAGCTGTATTTTCAAATGTTCTAATACCCTAAGGCCACACCACCCTGAAAACGCCTGATCTCGAAACCAAACAGGGTCGGGCTTGGTTAGTACTTGGATGGGAGACCGCCTGGGAATATCTTGTGTTGTAAGCATTTTGTTATTTTCTTGGCGGGAAGAAACAAACAATCAAAAAGTTAATTATGCAGTGAAGAAATCAATAAGAGCTGTAATTTCAACTTTTCTAATAGCTTACGGCCACACCACCTGAAAACGCCCGATCTCGGAAGCCAAACAGGGTCGGGCTTGGTTAGTACTTGGATGGGAGACCGCCTAGTAATATCTAGTGTTGTAAGCATTTTGTTATTTTCATGGCGGGAAGAAACAATCAATCAAAAAGTTAATTATGCAGTGAAGAAATCAATAACAGCTGTATTTTCAAATGTTCTAATACCCTACGGCCACACCACCCTGAAAACGCCTGATCTCGGAAACCAAACAGGGTCGTACTTGGATGGGAGACTGCCTGGGAATATCTAGTGTTGTAAGCATTTTGTTATTTTCTTGGCGGGAAGAAACAAACAATCAAAAAGTTAATTATGCAGTGAAGAAATCAATAAGAGCTGTAATTTCAACTTTTCTAATAGCTTCACGGCCACACCACCCTGAAAACGCCCGATCTCGTCTGATCTCGGAAGTCAAGCAGGGTCGGGCTTGGTTAGTACTTGGATGGGAGACCGCCTAGGAATATCTAGTGTTGTAAGCATTTCGTTATTTTCTTGGCGGGAAGAAACAATCAATCAAAAAGTTAATTATGCAGTGAAGAAATCAATAACAGCTGTATTTTCAAATGTTCTAATACCCTATGGCCACACCACCCTGAAAACGCCTGATCTCGGAACCAAACAGGGTCGGGCTTGGTTAGTACTTGGATGGGAGACCGCCTAGGAGTATCTAGTGTTGTAAGCATTTTGT
>JAHKKI010000461.1:0-11845 GCA_029465975.1 Dallia pectoralis | reverse complement strand
TATCAGCACATGAACAGCTGTTTGCATTATCATAGAATGTTGCTAGTACATAGTACCAGTAGGAGCTGGCCTAGCGGGCTACAATGTGCAGTGTTCGTCAGGAAAATGGCCGCACAAGGTGTTTGAATGGGCCAGCCTCTCAGTGGAAGGAATAAATACAAATATATATTTTGGTAAGTCACACTGAGGAAATTAATGTATTTATTTTATTTGATCTCTGAATGACCTATGCCTCATACTAAGGGCTGTCCTCTCCATCGCCAGCCCGAGGTTCTGGCAGACATTTTGAGCTCTTGCTCTTCGTAAGTCCCCAGCTTTTACCAGAGCCTTGCTTCGATGGAATTGCCCAGAGTCCCACTGCGCCACGCCCATAGTTCACCATCTCTCTACTCGGGCCAGCAGTCGCGTGGCTGAGCGGCTGCCCCGCCTCCCTCACGCATTTCAGGGTTCACATTGGTTGACACTGTGTCTGATTGACAGGAATACATGGCGCGCGGTGCTGGTCGCGTACCGAGCATTTATGCCAATATAACTGTAGCCACTGTTTGTTCTTTGAGTTATTTACTCTATCACTTACTGCCTTTTCATATTCATTTTTGCAATATCCGCTCTTTTGATATATCTGACTTCCAACGCCACCTTCACCAGGGCAGCATCTTACTTCCGGAGTCGGAAAAATAAATGTACGCACTACACCCGACAGCAGCATGATGAGTAAAACACTTCTGTAGCGCCAGCTGGATGCCCAGTTAGTAGCTGGCTGCCCCATTGGCTAAGATAACTGGTTGTGCTTAACTGGCCGAGCCCTGACTGGCAACTCTTAGTGATCACCATGAGATCTTTATCCGTCAGAACCAGCTTGTTCATCGGTGACAGCAGGTTGCCGATGCTGGAAACAAGTAGAACTGGACATAGCGAAAGCTATTGGAAGAAAATACTTACTCACGTGACTGCAGTTGTGTCCAAAGCATATGTCTAGGATGTTGTGAATAATGAATGCTTGCTCACCCTTATCTTTTACCAAATAGGTCCCTGCTGTCACGAATACACTGAACACAGAGATGTGTAGACACCGCGTAATGAGATAGTCCCTGTGCCCCTAGCCCTGTGCACGCTAAACACAAAACACAGCCAGAGCTCGCCTCCTCACCTACACAGTAGAAAAACACAGTAAGCAGTGCAGTTGAAAACATCATCTTCCTGCATTTGATTATACATTATGAGTTTGAATAATCCTGAAATTGTGAAAATTATGATATTGCATTTTGTTTAAAAACTGTCTAAATGCCAAGAATTTAAACTCAAACAGATGCGGTTGAAGCTTTAAATACATGACATCACATTCCGAAAGTCTACTGTAAATGCCAACAGTGCTACCAGCTGGCTCTTACGCTGGGTTCACATTCCGAAAGCACTAAGACATCTAGAGCACTTGAGCATTCACACTGGGAATACTGAGACATTTATCAAAGAAAGCACTGAAGCATTTCACACTAGAGCACTGAGCATTTACATACTGAGCACATTCACACTAGAGCATACTGGCAGAACACACCTGTTGAAGCACTGGGAGACATTCAATATGCCTGTTTCGTAGCACTGGAGACATTTCACACTGGGAAGCACTCACACACTCACTGAGCACCGGAGAGCCCGCCACCTGCCAGAGCACACACCCACCTCGTAGCTCGAGACCACACCTACTGTGAGTGAGACACTACACTCACTGGGAAAGCACTGAGACTACATTGTGGCGGTCCCAGGCAGCTCACGCGCTGAGTCCGAGACATTCACACTAGCTGAGCATCGAGACATTCACACCTGTGATGCCAGAATGGGTAATTTTACACGTAATGTTTTGAATTGAGAATGTTGCTGACATATGGCATCATACCAATGAAACAATTAGGTCTGAAGGACCAGGCTGTGAGCTAAAACTACCTGGTGGTCTCCACTGCCTGAGATGTCTCACCTTACTTAGTCACTGGTGAGCCAGACAAGAAGAATTACAGATGGATTTCAGCGGTTACTTGTCGCTGTTTTTTGCCACTTTCACTGGGATGTCCACTCTAGACCCAGCAACCAGCGGAGTTCATGGTGGCCAGAGATGGGGGCACACAGTAGGTGAACCCAGCAGACTCAGTCCAGAAAAGCAAACCCAGGTTCTGTGAGAAATGCCTATGCCACTGCTGGCTTAAAGAGCCTCTTGGGCTCCATTTACAAATAAATTCCTTCTTTGGGATTAGACGCTCTGTTTTCTTTTTTGACACACTTTGACATATCACAGGTGCAAAATTTATCAGGTGAAGGCTGACAAATTTAATGAATGATGCTAGTGTGTTTGATACCAGATTTATTGTTTGAATTAATTCTATTGAATGGAACAGACAGTTGAATATCCTGCATACAGCCAGTAGAGTTGCAATCAATTTATTGAATGGAACAGACAGTTATGAGCCTGAATATCCTGCCATACAGCCAGTAGAGTTGGAATGTAATTTGTTGAATGGAACAGACAGTTATGAGCTCTGAATATCCTGCATACTAAAGCCAGTATTGAATCAATTCTATTGAATGGAACAGACAGTTATGAGCCTGAATATCTCTGCCATAGAAGCAAAGCTGTAGAGTTGGAATCACCCTATTGAATGAACAGACAGGTATGAGCTCTGAATATCCTGCCATACAGCAGAGCCATTTTCAGTTTCAAAGAACAGCAAGCACTCATTTGTCTCTTCTTTCTCTCTCGACAATGCCCGGTGGCGGGCTTCTCCTCCCAACCTGTATTATAATGTAGACATACAGCTTCCTGCCCGCCTTTGTCCAGAAACACGATGGACGGTCACATTAACATGTGCTGGGTACTCCATCTGTGCCTCTGTGAGACACTGCCTGCCTTCTTCAGCTCTTCCAGCCTCTGGGCCTTCAGTGTGAGACCACCTCACCTGTCTCTTCACCTGCACCCCCTGCCTCCTGTGAGATCACTTCCCTCCTGCCTCCTTCAGCCTCCCAAGCGTTCCTGCCTCTCTGTGAATACTGCCGCCTGTTTCTCCTGCGCCGTGCCTTGCTGCCTCTGCACAGTCAGGAACTCCTGTAATATAGCAGCTGAAATGTGTAGTATAGTTGTAATATAATGTAATTAGGGGTTCTCCTCAGATAACCTATTGTTATTGTTAGTATTCCCTTATTATTATTAGTTCTCCGCCAGATCCACCTATTGTTATTGTTAGTATTCAGGTTTTCCGCCAGATAACCTATTGTTATTAGCAGTATTCTTATTATATTAGTTCACACCTTATTGCATGCTATATTCTTATTATTATTATTAAATTTTCCGCTGTGACAACCTATTGTTATTGTTAGTATTATTAGTTCTCTCCTGCTGTGATAAGAGTTGTTATTGTTAGTATTCTTATTATTATATTATCTCTTGAATGCTCAATATTGAGCCGTTCTTGATAATTTTTTTCAAACATTTGCACATTGATAAACAGGTGTCGAGTAACTTCACACAACTCAATGACCTACATACACTACACGGCTGTCCACTACACGCTTGTCCGGGCATGGCTGAAACGCGTTCACTGACTACCTGATGAACAAAAATTATTGACCCAGCAGTCTCACATGATGGGATTTTCACAGTCGCGCATTTTGGGGGATACATTCTTTGAATGCTGTTTCGACTATCTTAGTTTGTTGGCTTGACATGCGTGGGGAATTACCATTATTCAATTTGATGTTTTAGAATGAAATTGAACATAAAATGGTGAGGGGCGTAAACCATAGCATTTTCATATATTTCCTTAATTTCTGTATACCTGGGGTTAGCACGCTGTGCTCAATATAAAGAATGGATGCTTCTTTGAGCATACTTGCCTCATATTCATGATGAATAAGGGCGTGCCTGTTTGCACGATGGAATGCTTCCACAGCCCAGATTTGGGAAAACCTTCATACCGTTTTCTGAATCACAGTTTAAATGACTTAAATCTGCTTTAATTATTCATCTTCCACCGCTATCAATGGCTCGGGGTAGCAGCTCTAGTAGGATTCAAATTTCCTTTTCAGCAATATTAGCCAGCTCTGACTGGGAATCCCGAGAAGTCTCAGGTTGCGTGGAGATATAATCCTCCACCCAGTCCTCAGTCTCCCGAGGTCTCTCCCAGTGCCTGAACAGAGGCGCCAGGTGGCATTCGCAGAAGATGTCAATCATTAACTGGCTCCTTTCTAAGGCAAAGGAGCAGCGGCTCTACTCGTTCCCTTCCTCGGATGACTGAGTTTTCCACCCCACTCCTAAGCAGAGGCTCAGCCACCTTCTGGAGTAGGAAAACCCATTTCGGGCACTGATCTAGTTCTTTCGGCGCTCATGACCATAGGTGTGGTAGGAACAAGATTGATCGGTAGATCGAGCTTTGCCTTTCGGCTCGCCTTTTTCGCCTCATCGCGTGGTGAAGCACGCGGCGCTCAGCCACTCGATCTCCGACTACCCCGCCCACAGCCTCACGCGGGCCTCAAAGATCTGGTGTTTGAACTCCTTCACTTGAGTAAGATCATTTCACCCGAGTAGCACTCCACCGCCTCCTGCTGACAGGTCTCAGATTTGTTAACTCTCGCCCTGCCGCTTCACACTGCTGCGACACCCAGTGAGTGGCCGACCGATGAGGTTATCAGGACATAGATCATCTTGGCAGTGATGATCATCAGCCCAGCCCCTCCCATGACTACGCCTGATATCCTTTCCATGAATATTACAAACAGGATTATGACAAAGCGTGGCCTCTGGCGGAGGCCACCCTCACCTGGAACGCACACTTACTGCCGAGATGATCAGCTCATGCCTTGAGCGCACAGAGATTGGATGGCCCCGAGAAGAGACTACTCACCTGGGGAAGTCGCTGAGGTAGTCAAACAACTCCACAGTGGCAAAGCCCCAGGGACTGATGAGATTCGTCCAGAAATGCTAAAAGCTTTGGGTGGGGAAGGGCTGTCTTGGTTGACACGCCTCTTCAACATTGCATGGAAGTCTGGGACAGTGCCAGAGGAGTGGCAGACCGGGGTGGTGGTTCCCCTCTTTAAAAGGGGGACCAGAGAGTGTGTGCCAATTACAGAGGTATCACACTCCTCAGCCTCCCTGGTAAAGTGTACTCCAAAGTGCTGGAAAGGAGGGTTCGGCCAATAGTCGAACCTCAGATTGAAGAGGAACAATGCGGTTTTCGTCCTGGCCGGGAACCACGGACCAGCTCTTTACTCTCGCAAGGATCCTGGAGGGGGCCTGGGAGTATGCCCATCCAGTCTACATGTGTTTTGTGGATCTGGAGAAGGCGTATGACCGGGTACCCCGGGATCTTTTGTGGGAGGTGCTGCGGGAGTATGGGGTGAGGGGGTCTCTTCTCAGGGCCATCCAATCTCTGTACGCTCAAAGCATGAGCTGTGTCCGTGTCCTCGGCAGTAAGTCGGATTCGTTCCAGGTGGGGGTTGGCCTCCGCCAGGGCTGCGCTTTGTCACCAATCCTGTTTGTAATATTCATGGACAGGATATCAAGGCGTAGTCATGGGGGAGGGGTCCCGTTCGGTGGGCTGATGGTCACATCACTGCTTTTTGCGGATGATGTGGTCCTGATGGCCTCATCGGTCGGTGACCTTCAGCACTCACTGGATCGGTTCGCAGCCGAGTGTGAAGCGGCTGGGATGAGGGTTAGCACCTCTAAATCTGAGGCCATGACTCTCAGCAGGAAACCGGTGGAGTGCCTACTCCGGGTAGGGAATGAGTCCTTACTCCAAGTGAAGGAGTTCAAGTACCTCGGGGTCTTGTTCGCGAGTGAGGGAACAATGGAGCGGGAGATTGGTCGGAGGATCGGAGCAGCGGGGGCGGTGTTGCATTCGCTTCACCGCACCGTTGTGACGAAAAGAGAGCTGAGCCGAAAGGCAAAGCTCTCGATCTACCGGTCAATCTTTGTTCCTACCCTCACCTATGGTCATGAAAGCTGGGTCATGACCGAAAGAACGAGATCGCGGGTACAAGCGGCCGAAATGGGTTTTCTCAGAAAGGTGGCTGGCCTCTCCCTTAGGGATAGGGTGAGAAGCTCAGTCATCCGAGAGGAACTCGGAGTAGAGCCGCTGCTCCTTTGCATAGAAAGGAGCCAGTTGAGGTGGTTCGGGCATCTTGTACGAATGCCACCTGGGCGCCTCCCTAGAGAGGTGTTCCAGGCACGTCCAGCTGGGAGGAGACCTCGGGAAGACCCAGGACTAGGTGGAGAGATTATATCTCCACACTGGCCTGGGAACGCCTCGGGATTCCCCAGTCAGAGCTGGCAAATGTTGCCCGGGAAAGGGAAGTTTGGGGTCCCCTGCTAGAGCTGCTACCCCCGCGACCCGACCCCGGATAAGCGGTTGAAGATGAGATGAGATGAGATGACTAAAGCAAGATTTAAGTCATTTAGAGCAGCGGTTCAAGAGAAAACAATTTATGAAGGTTTTCCCAAATCTGGACTGTACAAGGCATTCCATCATTGCAAACCTTATGCGTCGCAGATGCTTTTTTGTTCAACATGAATATTAAGGCAAGTATGCCAAAGGGCATCCATTTTTAACATATTGGGCAGCGGGGCTGACCCCGAACATACAGAAATTAAGGAAATATGAAAATGTATATAGACACGCCCCTTTCCGCCATTTTGTATTCAATTTCATTCCCTAAAACATCAAATTGAATGACGGTAATTCTACACATGTCAAGCCAACAAACAAATGAATCAGAGCAGCGGTTCAAGAGGAGTAGCGTTTTGTATATTGTCCCAAATCGCGACTGTACAGAAAAATCCATCATGGCGGACTTAATGGGTCCAATAGGCTTTTTTGTTCCTCAGGTCAATTAAGGCATAGACACCACTTTTCAGCCATGCCGGACAAACGGTGTGGTGGGACTTTGGCCGTGATTTATAGCGCCACCTATGGGTGTATGTAGGTAATTTGAATTTAAGTGTGAGTTACTCGACACCTGTTTAATCAATGTGCACATTTTTTGAAAAAGTTATCCAAGGGCAACCGAGTTATTGAACCATTTAGGGAGATAAGTATAATAATAATAAGAATACTAACAATAACAATAGGTTTAATCCTGACGGAGGAACCCTAATAATAATAATAAGAATACTAACAATAACAATAGGTTTAATCCTGACGGAGGAACCCTAATAATAATAATAAGAATACTAACAATAACAATAGGTTTAATCCTGACGGAGGAACCCTAATAATAATAATAATAAGAATACTAACAATAACAATAGGTTTAATCCTGACGGAGGAACCCTAATAATAATAATAAGAATACTAACAATAACAATAGGTTATCCTGACGGAGAAACCCTAATAATAATAAGAATACTAACAATAACAATAGGTTATCCTGACGGAGAAACCCTAATAATAATAATAAGAATACTAACAATAACAATAGGTTATCCTGACGGAGGAACCCTAATAATAATAAGAATACTAACAATAACAATAGGTTATCCTGGCGGAGGAACCCTAATAATAATAAGAATACTAACAATAACAATAGGTTACCTCCTGAAGGAGGAACCCTAATAAGAATACTAACAAAAACAATAGGTTACCTCCTGACGGAGGAACCCTAATTACACATTATATTACAACTATACTATTTTACATTTCAACCACTATATTACAGGGAGTTCCTGACACCCTTATTGCAGAGCACTTAAAATGGCCTGGGAGAAGGCACAAGCGGCGGTGGTCCTCACAGAGGCAGGGGCAGGGCTGGAAGGAGCTGAAGAAACAGGAGAGGTGGTCCTCACAGAGGCAGGGCTGGAAGGAGCTGAAGAAACAGGTGAGGTGGTCCTCACAGAGGCAGGGCTGGAAGGAGCTGAAGAAACAGGCGAGGTGGTCCTCACAGAGGCACAGATGGGTACCAACACATGTTAATGTGACCGTCCATCGTGCCAGGGGACTGCGGACTAAAGGCAGGCAGGGGAGCCGGTATGTCTACATTATAATACAGGTTGGGAAGGAGAAATACACCACCGGGTTGGTCGAGAAGGGGAGTGTGTCGGAGTGGAATGAGGAGTGCTATGATTTCTTTGAGAAACTGAAAAATGGCTCTACTTGCTGTATGGCAGGATATTCAGAGCTCATACCTGTCTGTTCCATTCAATAGAATTGATTCCAACTCTACTGGCTGTATGGCAGGATATTCAGAGCTCATAACTGTCTGTTCCATTCAATAGAATTGATTCCAACTCTACTGGCTGTATGGCAGGATATTCAGAGCTCATAACTGTCTGTTCCATTCAATAGAATTGATTCCAACTCTACTGGCTGTATGGCAGGATATTCAGAGCTCATAACTGTCTGTTCCATTCAATAGAATTGATTCCAACTCTACTGGCTGTATGGCAGGATATTCAGAGCTCATAACTGTCTGTTCCATTCAATAGAATTAATTCCAACAATAAATCTAATGGTATCAAACACACTAGCATCATTCATTAAATTTGTCGCAAAGAATTGTTTACCTGGTAATTTTTTACACCTGTGATATGTCAAAGTGTGTCAAAAAGAAAAGAGAACGGTCTAAATCTAAAAGAGGAATTTATTTGTAAATAGTTTAAGGGAGTCTTTTCTGTGTAGTGGCATAGAGGCATTTCTCCTAGAACACAGGTTTCGAAAACGCTTTTCATAGTTTGAATATCTGCTGGGTTTCACACCTACTGTGTACTAGTCTTTTACATCTCTATTTTGTTATGAACTCCACTTACCTGGTTATATAGGTCTAAATTGGACATCAATTGAAAGTGGCAAAAACAGCTGACAAAATAACCACTGGAAAATGTAAAAAAATCCATCTGTAATTCTTCTTGTCTGTCACCAGGTGGTAAATTAAAAGGTGAGACCAAAAAGTTTGAGTGAATTTCTAAGTAGTTTTAGCTCACAGCCTGGTCCTTCAGACCCTAATTGTTTCATTGGTGTTGCAAATAAGGACAAGATGCGCCATCTACTGGTCATTATATGTCAGCAACATTCTCCAATTCAAAACATGCATTAGCCAAAATTACCCATTCTGGCGCTTCTAGTAGGTGTGAATGTCTCAGTGCTTCTAATGGGTGTGAATGTCTCAGTGCTTCTAGTAGGTGTGAATGTCTCAGTGCTTCTAGTGGGTGTGAATGTCTCAGTGCTTCTAGTGGGTGTGGATGTCTCAGTGCTTCTAGTAGGTGTGAATGTCTCAGTGCTTCTAGTGGGTGTGAATGTCTCAGTGCTTCTAGTAGGTGTGAATGTCTCAGTGCTTCAAGTGGGTGTGAATGTCTCAGTGCTTCTAGTGTGAATGTCTCAGTGCTTCTAGTAGGTGTGAATGTCTCAGTGCTTCTAATAGGTGTGATGCCTCAGTGCTTCTAGTGTGAATGTCTCAGTGCTTCTAGTGTAAATGTCTCAGTGCTTCTAGTGTGAATGTCTCAGTGCTTCTAGTGTAAATGTCTCAGTGCTTCTAGTGTGAATGTCTCAGTGCTTCTAGTGTGAATGTCTTAGTGCTTTCAGAATGTGAACAGACATTAAGGGCCAGCTAATTTAGCTTACTATTTAGCAACATTTACAGTAGACTTTCAGAATGTGATGTCATGTGGCCCTAAAGTTCAACCACATCTGAACAGGTTTAAATTCTTGGCATTTGTTTTAGACAGTTTTTAAACAAAAATGCAATATCATAATTTTCACAATTTCAGAGTTATTTCAAACTCATAATGTATAATCAAATAAAAACAGGAAGATGATGTTTTCAACTGCACTGCCACTTTAATGTTTTTTTTTCTACTGTGTAGGTTGAGGGGGCGGGTGCAGCTGTGTTTTTGTGTTTAGCCGTGCACAGGTTTAAGGAACAGAGGTTTGTCCTCTCATTACCGCGATTGGTCCTACATCTCTGTGTTTGAGTGTATTCGTGACAACAGGGATATTTGAGTAAAAAGATAGAAGTGAACCAAGCATTCATTATTCACAACATCCCTAGACTTATATGCTTTGGATTTTGGCTACAGTCACGTGAATTAAATTATTTTCTTAATGGCTTTTCCTTATGTCCAGTTCTATGACAGCATCGGCAACACCTTGTCACCCGTGAGACAAAAGCACTGGTTCTGATTGGATAAAGATCTCATGGTGATCACTAGAGTTGCCAGTCAATTAGCCAGTTAAACAACCAATTATCTTAACCAATGGGGCAGCCATGCTTGGCAGGGCATCAGACAAGCACTACAGAAAGTGTTTTACTGATCATGCCTTTTGTCGAATTGAGGTGCGTACATTTATTTTTTCCGACTTCCGAGAGTAAGATACTGCCCTGAGGTGAAGGTGAACGTTGAGAGTCAGATCGCATATCAAAAGAGCCGGATCTATTCATACAAAATGAGATATGAAAAGATTTAAGTGAATAGAATTAAATAACTCAAAGAACGAAACAATTAATACAATTATATTGGCATAAATGCTCGAGCACACACATTTGTTTTGACTGTCTACTCAGAATAACCACCTTGCCATGTATTCCTGTCAATCAGACACACAGTGTCAATCAATGAACCACAAATGCGTGAGGGAGGGCGGAGCCAACTCACTCACAGCCACGCATTTAACAACCCAGTAGAAGAGATAGTGAACTATGGGCAGTGAACGCAGTAAACTCTGGGCAATTCCATCAAGCAAAGTCTGTTAAAATGGGGACTTACGAAAAGGGCGCATAAAAGGCTCAAAATGTCTGCCAAAGAGCCCTCGGGCTGACGATTTGAGAGGGACAGCCCTTAGCGAGAACGCACGTTAAAGATATTCGGAGATCAAATAAAATAAATACATTAATTTCCTCAATTTGACACAAAGCAATATATTTGTATTTATTCCTTCCCACTGGGAGCTGAAGCATTCAAACTTACATTTGTGCAGCCATTTTCTATTGAACACTGCACCAGAGAGAAGCTATTCAGCCATTACATTAGTTGATACATTGTAGCCACTAAGATGTTAACTCCTACTGGTTACTATGGTTACTATGTATTCTATAACGTGCAAACAAGCATTTGCATATTTACTGATGGTGCTTTCTCCATTATGATGTCATAATGCCTTTACATTCTGCACCAATCAGAACTCCCCATTTGCTGGGAGCTGGAGTATAAAAGGGCCCGACGGCTCTCTTGTCAGTCATTATTACTCAACCTTACAGCGAATAACATAGTTTGCCATTTTATTGAGATTATGGATGAGAGTGGCCGATCAGCTCGGCCCTCAACCTTGAGGGCTCGTTGCCGGGCCATCCTGCGTGCCTTCGAATTGTCTATGTCTTCTGGGGACAAAGCAGAGGACTGCCTGACCGGCGGAGCATCCAGCACTGCTGAAGACACCTGTATGTATCCCCGAACCCGATTGGACGAGCCTGTGTACATTCATAGGTGCACCGAAGAAGTTCTCGCCCGCCTTCTGGAGGAGACCATCCGACAAGAGAAGTCCCTCCAGCAGCAGACGTCCCTGTGCAAGAGGCTGAGAAGCTTCTTCATTAGGGACAACAGGGTGGATCCCCACCAGCCATCGTGGATCCCCACCGGCCGCTGAGAACCCCTGGGCGAGCGTCTGGACCGACTCTGAACTCCCTCGCTTAATCTTCGTAAGCCACTGTGCCGGTACCTTTCAGAATACTGGTGACAGGAGGTTTAGAGATGAGCGATTCGTCATCAGTAACAGCTGGGCCAAATCAAGAGCCCAACGTGCCTCAGAGAAGAGACTCCCCAGCATCCCTGAGGAGACTCTGGAAGAGACTCTGGAAGAGATGAGCAAGGAACTGT
>JAHKKI010000460.1:0-11861 GCA_029465975.1 Dallia pectoralis | reverse complement strand
CCATCCAAGTACTAACCAAGCCCAACCCTGCTTGGCTTCCGAGATCAGACAAGATCGTTTTCAGGGTGGTGTGGCCGTAGGCTATTAGAAAAGTTGAAATTACAGCTGTTATTGATTTCTTCACTGCATAATTCACTTTTTGATTGATTGTTTCTTCCCGCCAAGAAAATAACAAAATGCTTACAACACTAGATATTCCTAGGCGGTCTCCCATCCAAGTACTAACCAAGCCCGACCCTGCTTGGCTTCCGAGATCAGAGATCGGGCGTTTTCAGGGTGGTGTGGCCGTAAGCTATTAGAAGAGTTGAAATTACAGCTGTTATTGATTTCTTCACTGCATAATTAACTTTTTGATTGATTGTTTCTTCCCGCCAAGAAAATAACAAAATGCTTACAACACTAGATATTCCTAGGCGGTCTCCCATCCAAGTACTAACCAAGCCCGACCCTGCTTGGCTTCCGAGATCAGACGAGATCGGGCGTTTTCAGGGTGGTGTGGCCGTAAGCTATTAGACAAGTTGAAATTACAGCTCTTAATGATTTCTTCACTGCATAATTAACTTTTTGATTGATTGTTTCTTCCCGCCAAGAAAATAACAAAATGCTTACAACACTAGATATTCCTAGGCGGTCTCCCATCCAAGTACTAACCAAGCCCAACCCTGCTTAGCTTCCGACATCAGACGAGATCGGGCGTTTTCAGGGTGGTGTGGCCGTAAGCTATTAGAAAGTTGAAATTACAGCTCTTATTGATTTCTTCACTGCATAATTAACTTTTTGATTGTTTGTTTCTTCCCGCCAAGAAAATAACAAAATGCTTACAACACTAGATATTTCCAGGCGGTCTCCCATCCAAGTACTAACCAAGCCCGACCCTGTTTGGTTTCCGAGATCAGGATCGTTTTCAGGGTGGTGTGGCCGTAGGGTATTAGAACATTTGAAAATACAGCTGTTATTGATTTCTTCACTGCATAATTAACTTTTTGATTGATTGTTTCTTCCCGCCAAGAAAATAACAAAATGCTTACAACACTAGATATTCCTAGGCGGTCTCCCATCCAAGTACTAACCAAGCCCGACCCTGCTTGGCTTCCGAGATCAGACGAGATCGGGCGTTTTCAGGGTGGTGTGGCCGTAAGCTATTAGACAAGTTGAAATTACAGCTCTTATTGATTTCTTCACTGCATAATTAACTTTTTGATTGATTGTTTCTTCCCGCCAAGAAAATAACAAAATGCTTACAACACTAGATATTCCTAGGCGGTCTCCCATCCAAGTACTAACCAAGCCCGACCCTGCTTGGCTTCCGAGATCAGACGAGATCGGGCGTTTTCAGGGTGGTGTGGCCGTAAGCTATTAGACAAGTTGAAATTACAGCTCTTATTGATTTCTTCACTGCATAATTAACTTTTTGATTGTTTGTTTCTTCCCGCCAAGAAAATAACAAAATGCTTACAACACTAGATATTTCCAGGCGGTCTCCCATCCAAGTACTAACCAAGCCCGACCCTGTTTGGTTTCAGACGAGATCAGGCGTTTTCAGGGTGGTGTGGCCGTAGGCTATTAGAACATTTGAAAATACAGCTGTTATTGATTTCTTCACTGCATAATTAACTTTTTGATTGATTGTTTCTTCCCGCCAAGAAAATAACAAAATGCTTACAACACTAGATATTCCTAGGCGGTCTCCCATCCAAGTACTAACCAAGCCCGACCCTGCTTGGCTTCCGAGATCATACGAGATCGGGCGTTTTCAGGGTGGTGTGCCCGTAAGCTATTAGACAAGTTGAAATTACAGCTCTTATTGATTTCTTCACTGCATAATTAACTTTTTGATTGATTGTTTCTTCCCGCCATGAAAATAACAAAATGCTTACAACACTAGATATTCCTAGGCGGTCTCCCATCCAAGTACTAACCAAGCCCAACCCTGCTTGGCTTCCGAGATCAGACGAGATCGGCGTTTTCAGGGTGGTGTGGCCGTAAGCTATTAGAAAGTTGAAATTACAGCTCTTATTGATTTCTTCACTGCATAATTAACTTTTTGATTGATTGTTTCTTCCCGCCAAGAAAATAACAAAATGCTTACAACACTAGATATTCCCAGGCGGTCTCCCATCCAAGTACTAACCAAGCCCGACCCTGTTTGGTTTCCGAGATCAGGCGTTTTCAGGGTGGTGTGGCCGTAGGGTATTAGAACATTTGAAAATACAGCTGTTATTGATTTCTTCACTGCATAATTAACTTTTTGATTGATTGTTTCTTCCCGCCAAGAAAATAACAAAATGCTTACAACACTAGATATTCCTAGGCGGTCTCCCATCCAAGTACTAACCAAGCCCGACCCTGCTTGGCTTCCGAGATCAGACGAGATCGGGCGTTTTCAGGGTGGTGTGGCCGTAAGCTATTAGAGAAGTTGAAATTACAGCTCTTATTGATTTCTTCACTGCATAATTCACTTTTTGATTGATTGTTTCTTCCCGCCATGAAAATAACAAAATGCTTACAACACTAGATATTCCTAGGCGGTCTCCCATCCAAGTACTAACCAAGCCCAACCCTGCTTGGCTTCCGAGATCAGACGAGATCGGGCGTTTTCAGGGTGGTGTGGCCGTAAGCTATTAGAAGAGTTGAAATTACAGCTGTTATTGATTTCTTCACTGCATAATTAACTTTTTGATAGATTGTTTCTTCCCGCCAAGAAAATAACAAAATGCTTACAACACTAGATATTCCTAGGCGGTCGCCTATCCAAGTACTAACCAAGCCCGACCCTGCTTGGCTTCCGAGATCAGACGAGATCGGGCGTTTTCAGGGTGGTGTGGCCGTAGCGATAAGACAAGTTGAAATTACAGCTCTTATTGATTTCTTCACTGCATAATTAACTTTTTGATTGATTGTTTCTTCCCGCCATGAAAATAACAAAATGCTTACAACACTAGATATTCCTAGGAGGACTCCCATCCAAGTACTAAGCAAGCCCAACCCTGCTTAGCTTCCGAGATCAGATGAGATCGGGCGTTTTCAGGGTGGTGTGGCCGTAAGCTATTAGAAAAGTTGAAATTACAGCTCTTATTGATTTCTTCACTGCATAATTAACTTTTTGATTGTTTGTTTCTTCCTGCCAAGAAAATAACAAAATGCTTACAACACTAGATATTCCCAGGCGGTCTCCCATCCAAGTACTAACCAAGCCCAACCCTGCTTGGCTTCCGAGATCAGACGAGATCAGGCGTTTTCAGGGTGGTGTGGCCGTAAGCTATTAGAAAAGTTGAAATTACAGCTCTTATTGATTTCTTCACTGCATAATTAACTTTTTGATTGTTTGTTTCTTCCCGCCAAGAAAATAACAAAATGCTTACAACACTAGATATTTCCAGGCGGTCTCCCATCCAAGTACTAACCAAGCCCGACCCTGTTTGGTTTCCGAGATCAGGCGTTTTCAGGGTGGTGTGGCCGTAGGGTATTAGAACATTTGAAAATACAGCTGTTATTGATTTCTTCACTGCATAATTAACTTTTTGATTGATTGTTTCTTCCCGCCAAGAAAATAACAAAATGCTTACAACACTAGATATTCCTAGGCGGTCTCCCATCCAAGTACTAACCAAGCCCGACCCTGCTTGGCTTCCGAGATCAGACGAGATTGGGCGTTTTCAGGGTGGTGTGGCCGTAAGCTATTAGAAAGTTGAAATTACAGCTCTTATTGATTTCTTCACTGCATAATTAACTTTTTGATTGATTGTTTCTTCCCGCCAAGAAAATAACAAAATGCTTACAACACTAGATATTCCTAGGCGGTCTCCCATCCAAGTACTAACCAAGCCCGACCCTGCTTGGCTTCCGAGATCAGACGAGATCGGGCGTTTTCAGGGTGGTGTGGCCGTAAGCTATTAGAAAAGTTGAAATTACAGCTCTTATTGATTTCTTCACTGCATAATTAACTTTTTGATTGATTGTTTCTTCCCGCCAAGAAAATAACAAAATGCTTACAACACTAGATATTCCCAGGCGGTCTCCCATCCAAGTACTAACCAAGCCCGACCCTGCTTGGCTTCCGAGATCAGACGAGATCGGGCGTTTTCAGGGTGGTGTGGCCGTAAGCTATTAGAAAAGTTGAAATTACAGCTCTTATTGATTTCTTCACTGCATAATTAACTTTTTGATTGATTGTTTCTTCCCGCCAAGAAAATAACAAAATGCTTACAACACTAGATATTCCCAGGCGGTCTCCCATCCAAGTACTAACCAAGCCCTGTTTGGTTTCCGAGATCAGACGAGATCAGGGCGTTTTCAGGGTGGTGTGGCCGTATTTAGAACATTTGAAAATACAGCTGTTATTGATTTCTTCACTGCATAATTAACTTTTTGATAGATTGTTTCTTCCCGCCAAGAAAATAACAAAATGCTTACAACACTAGATATTCCTAGGCGGTCGCCTATCCAAGTACTAACCAAGCCCGACCCTGCTTGGCTTCCGAGATCAGACGAGATCGGGCGTTTTCAGGGTGGTGTGGCCGTAGCGATAAGACAAGTTGAAATTACAGCTCTTATTGATTTCTTCACTGCATAATTAACTTTTTGATTGATTGTTTCTTCCCGCCATGAAAATAACAAAATGCTCACAACACTAGATATTCCTAGGCGGTCTCCCATCCAAGTACTAACCAAGCCCAAACCTGCTTGGCTTCCGACATCAGAGAGATCAGGCGTTTTCAGGGTGGTTTGGCTGTAAGCTGTTAGAAAAGTTGAAATTACAGCTCTTATTGATTTCTTCACTGCATAATTAACTTTTTGATTGTTTGTTTCTTCCTGCCAAGAAAATAACAAAATGCTTACAACACTAGATATTCCTAGGCGGTCTCCCATCCAAGTACTAACCAAGCCCGACCCTGCTTGGCTTCCGAGATCAGACGAGATCGGGCGTTTTCAGGGTGGTGTGGCCGTAAGGTATCAGACAAGTTGAAATTACAGCTCTTATTGATTTCTTCACTGCATAATTCACTTTTTGATTGATTGTTTCTTCCCGCCAAGAAAATAACAAAATGCTTACAACACTAGATATTCCTAGGCGGTCTCCCATCCAAGTACTAACCAAGCCCGACCCTGCTTGGCTTCCGAGATCAGACGAGATCGGGCGTTTTCAGGGTGGTGTGGCCGTAAGCTATCAGACAAGTTGAAATTACAGCTCTTATTGATTTCTTCACTGCATAATTCACTTTTTGATTGATTGTTTCTTCCCGCCAAGAAAATAACAAAATGCTTACAACACTAGATATTCCTAGGCGGTCTCCCATCCAAGTACTAACCAAGCCCGACCCTGCTTGGCTTCCGAGATCAGACGAGATCGGGCGTTTTCAGGGTGGTCTGGCCGTATGCTATTAGAAGAGTTGAAATTACAGCTGTTATTGATTTCTTCACTGCGTAATTAACTTTTTGATAGATTGTTTCTTCCCGCCAAGAAAATAACAAAATGCTTACAACACTAGATATTCCTAGGCGGTCGCCTATCCAAGTACTAACCAAGCCCGACCCTGCTTGGCTTCCGAGATCAGACGAGATCGGGCGTTTTCAGGGTGGTGTGGCCGTAAGCTATTAGACAAGTTGAAATTACAGCTCTTATTGATTTCTTCACTGCATAATTCACTTTTTGATTGATTGTTTCTTCCCGCCATGAAAATAACAAAATGCTTACAACACTAGATATTCCCAGGCGGTCTCCCATCCAAGTACTAACCAAGCCCAACCCTGCTTGGCTTCCGAGATCAGACGAGATCGGGCGTTTTCAGGGTGCTGTGGCCGTAAGCTATTAGAAGAGTTGAAATTACAGCTGTTATTGATTTCTTCACTGCGTAATTAACTTTTTGATAGATTGTTTCTTCCCGCCAAGAAAATAACAAAATGCTTACAACACTAGATATTCCTAGGCGGTCGCCTATCCAAGTACTAACCAAGCCCGACCCTGCTTGGCTTCCGAGATCAGACGAGATCGGGCGTTTTCAGGGTGGTGTGGCCGTAAGCGATAAGACAAGTTGAAATTACAGCTCTTATTGATTTCTTCACTGCATAATTAACTTTTTGATTGATTGTTTCTTCCCGCCATGAAAATAACAAAATGCTTACAACACTAGATATTCCTAGGCGGTCTCCCATCCAAGTACTAACCAAGCCCGACCCTGCTTGGCTTCCGAGATCAGACGAGATCGGGCGTTTTCAGGGTGGTGTGGCCGTAAGCGATAAGACAAGTTGAAATTACAGCTCTTATTGATTTCTTCACTGCATAATTAACTTTTTGATAGATTGTTTCTTCCCGCCAAGAAAATAACAAAATGCTTACAACACTAGATATTCCTAGGCGGTCGCCTATCCAAGTACTAACCAAGCCCGACCCTGCTTGGCTTCCGAGATGAGACGAGATCGGGCGGTGTGGCCGTAAGCGATAAGACAAGTTGAAATTACAGCTCTTATTGATTTCTTCACTGCATAATTAACTTTTTGATTGATTGTTTCTTCCCGCCATGAAAATAACAAAATTCTTACAACACTAGATATTCCTAGGCGGTCTCCCATCCAAGTACTATCCAAGCCCAACTCTGCTTGGCTTCCGAGATCAGACGAGATCGGGCGTTTTCAGGGTGGTGTGGCCGTAAGCTATTAGAAAAGTTGAAATTACAGCTCTTATTGATTTCTTCACTGCATATTTAACTTTTTGATTGATTGTTTCTTCCCGCCAAGAAAATAACAAAATGCTTACAACACTAGATATTCCTAGGCGGTCTCCCATCCAAGTATTAACCAAGCCCGACCCTGCTTGGCTTCCGAGATCAGACGAGATCGGGCGATTTCAGGGTGGTGTGGCCGTAAGCTATTAGAAAAGTTGAAATTACAGCTCTTATTGATTTCTTCACTGCATAATTAACTTTTTGATTGTTTGTTTCTTCCCGCCAAGAAAATAACAAAATGCTTACAACACTAGATATTCCCAGGCGGTCTCCCATCCAAGTACGACCCTGTTTGGTTTCCGAGATCAGGCGTTTTCAGGGTGGTGTGGCCGTAGGGTATTAGAACATTTGAAAATACAGCTGTTATTGATTTCTTCACTGCATAATTAACTTTTTGATAGATTGTTTCTTCCCGCCAAGAAAATAACAAAATGCTTACAACACTAGATATTCCTAGGCGGTCGCCTATCCAAGTACTAACCAAGCCCGACCCTGCTTGGCTTCCGAGATCAGACGAGATCAGGCGGTGTGGCCGTAAGCGATAAGACAAGTTGAAATTACAGCTCTTATTGATTTCTTCACTGCATAATTAACTTTTTGATTGATTGTTTCTTCCCGCCATGAAAATAACAAAATGCTTACAACACTAGATATTCCTAGGCGGTCTCCCATCCAAGTACTATCCAAGCCCAACTCTGCTTGGCTTCCGAGATCAGACGAGATCGGGCGTTTTCAGGGTGGTGTGGCCGTAAGCTATTAGAAAAGTTGAAATTACAGCTCTTATTGATTTCTTCACTGCATATTTAACTTTTTGATTGATTGTTTCTTCCCGCCAAGAAAATAACAAAATGCTTACAACACTAGATATTCCTAGGCGGTCTCCCATCCAAGTATTAACCAAGCCCGACCCTGCTTGGCTTCCGAGATCAGACGAGATCGGGCGATTTCAGGGTGGTGTGGCCGTAAGCTATTAGAAAAGTTGAAATTACAGCTCTTATTGATTTCTTCACTGCATAATTAACTTTTTGATTGTTTGTTTCTTCCCGCCAAGAAAATAACAAAATGCTTACAACACTAGATATTCCCAGGCGGTCTCCCACCCAAGTACGACCCTGTTTGGTTTCCGAGATCAGGCGCGTTTTCAGGGTGGTGTGGCCGTAGGGTATTAGAACATTTGAAAATACAGCTGTTATTGATTTCTTCACTGCATAATTAACTTTTTGATAGATTGTTTCTTCCCGCCAAGAAAATAACAAAATGCTTACAACACTAGATATTCCTAGGCGGTCGCCTATCCAAGTACTAACCAAGCCCGACCCTGCTTGGCTTCCGAGATCAGACGAGATCGGGCGTTTTCAGGGTGGTGTGGCCGTAAGCGATAAGACAAGTTGAAATTACAGCTCTTATTGATTTCTTCACTGCATAATTAACTTTTTGATTGTTTGTTTCTTCCCGCCAAGAAAATAACAAAATGCTTACAACACTAGATATTCCCAGGCGGTCTCCCATCCAAGTACTAACCAAGCCCGACCCTGTTTGGTTTCTTCCCGCCAAGAGATCAGGCGTTTTCAGGGTGGTGTGGCCGTAGGGTATTAGAAAATTTGAAAATACAGCTGTTATTGATTTCTTCACTGCATAATTAACTTTTTGATTGATTGTTTCTTCCCGCCAAGAAAATAACAAAATGCTTACAACACTAGATATTCCCAGGCGGTCTCCCATCCAAGCCCAACCCTGCTTGGCTTCCGAGATCAGACGAGATCGGGCGTTTTCAGGGTGGTGTGGCCGTAAGCTATTAGAAGAGTTGAAATTACAGCTGTTATTGATTTCTTCACTGCATAATTAACTTTTTGATTGATTGTTTCTTCCCGCCATGAAAATAACAAAATGCTTACAACACTATATATTCCTAGGCGGTCTCCCATCCAAGTACTAACCAAGCCCGACCATGTTTGGCTTCCGAGATCGGGCGTTTTCAGGGTGGTGTGGCCGTAAGCTATTAGAAAAGTTGAAATTACAGCTCTTATTGATTTCTTCACTGCATAATTAACTTTTTGATTGTTTGTTTCTTCCCGCCAAGAAAATAACAAAATGCTTACAACACTAGATATTCCCAGGCGGTCTCCCACCCAAGCCCGACCCTGTTTGGTTTCCGAGATCAGGCGTTTTCAGGGTGGTGTGGCCGTAGGGTATTAGAACATTTGAAAATACAGCTGTTATTGATTTCTTCACTGCATAATTAACTTTTTGATAGATTGTTTCTTCCCGCCAAGAAAATAACAAAATGCTTACAACACTAGATATTCCTAGGCGGTCGCCTATCCAAGTACTAACCAAGCCCGACCCTGCTTGGCTTCCGAGATCAGACGAGATCGGGCGTTTTCAGGGTGGTGTGGCCGTAAGCGATAAGACAAGTTGAAATTACAGCTCTTATTGATTTCTTCACTGCATAATTAACTTTTTGATTGATTGTTTCTTCCCGCCATGAAAATAACAAAATTCTTACAACACTAGATATTCCTAGGCGGTCTCCCATCCAAGTACTAACCAAGCCCGACCCTGCTTGGCTTCCGAGATCAGACGAGATCGGGCGTTTTCAGGGTGGTCTGGCCGTAAGCGATTAGAAAAGTTGATATTACAGCTCTTATTGATTTCTTCACTGCATAATTAACTTTTTGATTGTTTGTTTCTTCCCGCCAAGAAAATAACAAAATGCTTACAACACTAGATATTCCCAGGCGGTCTCCCATCCAAGTACTAACCAAGCCCGACCCTGTTTGGTTTCCGAGATCAGGCGTTTTCAGGGTGGTGTGGCCGTAGGGTATTAGAACATTTGAAAATACAGCTGTTATTGATTTCTTCACTGCATAATTAACTTTTTGATTGATTGTTTCTTCCCGCCAAGAAAATAACAAAATGCTTACAACACTAGATATTCCCAGGCGGTCTCCCATCCAAGCCCAACCCTGCTTGGCTTCCGAGATCAGACGAGATCGGGCGTTTTCAGGGTGGTGTGGCCGTAAGCTATTAGAAGAGTTGAAATTACAGCTGTTATTGATTTCTTCACTGCATAATTAACTTTTTGATTGATTGTTTCTTCCCGCCATGAAAATAACAAAATGCTTACAACACTATATATTCCTAGGCGGTCTCCCATCCAAGTACTAACCAAGCCCGACCATGTTTGGCTTCCGAGATCGGGCGTTTTCAGGGTGGTGTGGCCGTAAGCTATTAGAAAAGTTGAAATTACAGCTCTTATTGATTTCTTCACTGCATAATTAACTTTTTGATTGATTGTTTCTTCCCGCCAAGAAAAAACATAATGCTTACAACACTAGATATTCCCAGGCGGTCTCCCATCCAAGTACTAACCAAGCCCAACCCTGCTTGGCTTCCGAGATCAGACGAGATCGGGCGTTTTCAGGGGGGTGTGGCCGTAAGCTATTAGACAAGTTGAAATTACAGCTGTTATTGATTTCTTCACTGCATAATTCACTTTTTGATTGATTGTTTCTTCCCGCCATGAAAATAACAAAATGCTTACAACACTAGATATTCCCAGGCGGTCTCCCATCCGAGTACTAACCAAGCCCAACCCTGCTTGGCTTCCGAGATCAGACGAGATCGGGCGTTTTCAGGGTGGTGTGGCCGTAAGCTATTCGAAGAGTTGAAATTACAGCTGTTATTGATTTCTTCACTGCATAATTAACTTTTGGATAGATTGTTTCTTCCCGCCAAGAAAATAACAAAATGCTTACAACACTAGATATTTCCGGGCGGTCTCCCATCCAAGCCCGACCCTGTTTGGTTTCCGAGATCAGACGAGATCGGGCGTTTTCAGGGTGGTGTGGCCGTAAGCTATTAGAAGAGTTGAAATTACAGCTCTTATTGATTTCTTCACTGCATAATTAACTTTTTGATTGATTGTTTCTTCCCGCCATGAAAATAACAAAATGCTTACAACACTATATATTCCTAGGCGGTCTCCCATCCAAGTACTAACCAAGCCCGACCATGTTTGGCTTCTGAGATCGGGCGTTTTCAGGGTGGTGTGCCCGTAAGCTATTAGAAAAGTTGAAATTACAGCTCTTATTGATTTCTTCACTGCATATTTAACTTTTTGATTGATTGTTTCTTCCCGCCAAGAAAAAAACATAATGCTTACAACACTAGATATTCCCAGGCGGTCTCCCATCCAAGTACTAACCAAGCCCAACCCTGCTTGGCTTCCGAGATCAGACGAGATCGGGCGTTTTCAGGGGGGTGTGGCCGTAAGCTATTAGACAAGTTGAAATTACAGCTCTTATTGATTTCTTCACTGCATAATTCACTTTTTGATTGATTGTTTCTTCCCGCCATGAAAATAACAAAATGCTTACAACACTAGATATTCCCAGGCGGTCTCCCATCCAAGTACTAACCAAGCCCAACCCTGCTTGGCTTCCGAGATCAGACGAGATCGGGCGTTTTCAGGGTGGTGTGGCCGTAAGCTATTAGAAGAGTTGAAATTACAGCTGTTATTGATTTCTTCACTGCATAATTAACTTTTTGATAGATTGTTTCTTCCCGCCAAGAAAATAACAAAATGCTTACAACACTAGATATTCCGGCGGTCTCCCATCCAAGTACTAACCAAGCCCGACCCTGTTTGGTTTCCGAGATCAGACGAGATCGGGCGTTTTCAGGGTGGTGTGGCCGTAAGCTATTAGAAGAGTTGAAATTACAGCTGTTATTGATTTCTTCACTGCATAATTAACTTTTTGATTGATTGTTTCTTCCCGCCATGAAAATAACAAAATGCTTACAACACTAGATATTCCTAGGCGGTCTCCCATCCAAGTACTAACCAAGCCCGACCATGTTTGGCTTCCGAGATCAGGGCGTTTTCAGGGTGGTGTGGCCGTAGCTATTAGAAAAGTTGAAATTACAGCTCTTATTGATTTCTTCACTGCATAATTAACTTTTTGATTGATTGTTTCTTCCCGCCAAGAAAATAACAAAATGCTTACAACACTAGATATTCCCAGGCGGTCTCCCATCCAAGTACTAACCAAGCCCGACCCTGCTTGGCTTCCGAGATCAGACGAGATCTGGCGTTTTCAGGGTGGTGTGGCCGTAAGCTATTAGAAAAGTTGAAAT
>JAHKKI010000459.1:0-11863 GCA_029465975.1 Dallia pectoralis | reverse complement strand
GCATTGTAATCTTTAAAATGAGCCCAAACACGTTGGTGTTTATAGTTAATTAGGCTGGCTAAAGAAATCTGCAGACATAGTGAAATCTGTAGAAGTACAACTAACAGGCGTACAATATATATCTACATTTCACTGTTTAAGCAGTAAACTCCACTAACTGGATTTAGGCAAAAAAATGGATGACTAATGTCTACTGACGGCACTATGGAACTGTCGATGAGCCTTACATAGATGTGGGCCTTCTTATCTCCTGTTATATATAAAATATATATATATGCCTAAATGAAGAATACACACCAATGTGTTTGGGCTCATTTTATAGATTACAATGCATTGAGTAAGATTAAAGTGGAATGAAAGAACATTAAGGTATATATCAAATGATTATTTACCCAAACACATATGCATGCATTTAAAAAGAGTTAGGGTTAGAATTTTTTTCTAAAGTTGTTCACTACCTTCTATGTAAATTAAATGTGCATTGATCACACCTGAGAAAATGAGTCATCAACAGGAATGTGAACTAAATGGCCCATTGAGTACAGAAAGTCAATCAATCAATCAAATTTATTTATAAAGCCCTTTTTACAACAAAAGTTGTCACAAAGTGCTTTTACAATCACCAGCCTGAATCCGACAGAGCAAACATCAACAAGTTGAACAAGTTGACACACGGCGGCTAGGAAAAACTCCCTGAAAGTCAGATTTAGGAAGAAACCTAGAGAGGAGCCAGGCTCTGAGGGATCACCAGTCCTCTTCTGGCTGGGCTGGGTCAGTTTATGACAGTACAACAAGCGAGGTGTGAAAACTGAAAACGCAAAAAAGTCCGGGATGTCCAGGAGGGATGATGGATTTGATAGGACTTGGAGGAAGAAGCTCCGGTTGCACCAGCTGTTCTGTCAGCCGCACAGTCAGGGGCCCCAGGGAGGATCCGGCATATGCTCCAAGCTGGAGCGGTCCCCCTGACAGAAGTGGACACAAACACAGGGAAAGGTTGGACACTAGTTCCCTGTACAATAGTATACCGAACATAATACTTTAAAAGGAGACAGGGGGGTTAGTGAGACAATGGCCATGAACGGGTAAACCCAGGACAAGTCCAGACAGATGTTAGTAGAGACAGGACACAGGAAACATTAGACACCCTGGTTCCCTACGTCCCCGGCACCATAATATAGCAGCATAGATCTTAGAATGAGACAGGGGGGTCCAGTGAAGCTGGGGCCCTGAACAGGGTAAACCCCGAAACAGGGCCCAATAGGCCGGAAAACACCCACCCACTATGCCGAGCATCAACCCAGGGACGCCAATCGACCATGACCACTCGGGCAGGTTTAGTTTTTGCTCACAAAGTTACTCGAGCTGGTGGAACAAACAAGAGCTATAGCGAGCCAGTGACATCCACACTCCGAGGAGCATATGGGAGGTTTAGTTTTTGCTCACAAAGCTACTCGAATTGAGGCTGCAACGGAGCACTATAGCGACCCAGTGACTCCTCCCCACAGTTAACTGGGATAATCAGAGTTTAATTCACCAGCTACTCGGATTGAGCGAACAAAGGAGAGCTAAGCGAACCAGTGACTCCTCCCCACAGTTAACTGGGATAATCAGAGTTTGTTCACTAGCTACTCGGATTGAGCGAACAAAGGAGAGCTATGGCGAGCCAGTGACTCCACCCCCCAGGCAGCAGCCTGGAGGTATCGTTTTTGCTCAAAAAGCTACTCGAGAGGCAACAACAGGGAACCATAGCGAGCCAGTGACTCCACCCCCAGGCAGCAATCGAGAGGACACCCCAGGGGAGATGTGAACCCGCAAGGCAAAGACAGCAGGGCGGAATGAGATCCGAGCCTTCCGTTCAACCTTCGTACCCTGGGCCATATTACACTCAACCATAGACCTTACTGAAAAGATATGTTTTTAATTGTGATTTAAAGGTTTGAACAGAATCTACATTTCTAACCCAGATTGGCAACTCATTCCATAATAGAGGAGCTCTATAGGAGAAGGCTCTACCTCCAGCTGTTTGTTTCGAAATTTTAGGTACAATTAGGAGACCGGCATCCTTTGATCTAAGGTTACGCGTGGGTATGTATGGCTGGACTAATTCAGCGAGGTAGGTGGGAGCAAGTTGATGTAAAGCTTTATATGTTAACAGTAGTACTTTAAAGTCTGCCCTAGCCTTAACAGGCAGCCAATGTAAAGAGGCTAAAACTGGGGTAATGTGGTCAAATTTCTTAGTTCTAGTTAAGATTCTAGCAGCCGTATTAAGTACTAATTGAAGTTTGTTTACTGATTTATCAGGGTAACCAGAGAATAGAACATTGCAATAATCTAATCTTGAGGTAACAAAAGCATGGATTAGTTTTTCTGCATCAATTTTTGATAAATAATTTCTGATTTTTGCAATATTCCGAAGATGGAAAAATGCTGTCCTTGAAATATATTTTATGTGATCGTCAAATGAGAGATCCGGGTCAAGGGTCACTCCAAGGTTTTTGACGTTTTTTTGTGAAATGACTATACATCCGTTTAGGTTCAGCGTAAGGTCTGTCAATAAATCTCTCTGTTTCTTAGGTCCTAAAACTAGCATTTCAGTTTTATCTGAATTTAGGAGCAGAAAATTCTCTGTCATCCACCTTCGTATATCTGAAACACAAGCTTCCATAGTGGCTAATTTAGGGGCTTCTCCATGTTTCATAGCAATATACAGCTGCGTGTCATCGGCATAGCAGTGAAAATTGACATTATGTTTTCGAATTACATTACCCAAAGGTAACATATAGAGTGAGAACAGAAGTGGTCCTAAGACTGAGCCTTGTGGAACACCAAAGCATACCTTTGATTTGTTAGAGGATAAGCCATCTACACAAACAAACTGAAGTCTATCTGATAAATAAGATCTAAACCAATCGAGAACATGTCCTCTTAGCCCAACAAGGGTCTCTAATCTCTCCAAGAGAAGGGAGTGATCAATAGTGTCAAAGGCAGCACTAAGATCAAGAAGCAATAGGAGAGATGCAGAACCTTTGTCAGAAGCCAATAAAAGGTCGTTTACCACCTTAACAAGTGCAGTCTCAGTGCTATGATGGGGTCTAAAACCGGACTGAAGTTTTTCATATATATTATTTGTCTTCAGAAAGGCCGTAAGTTGTAGTGAGACAGATTTTTCTAGGATTTTTGAAAGAAACGGGAGATTTGATATTGGTCGGTAGTTTTTTAGGATGTCTGGGTCTAAGTTACATTTTTTTAGCAGAGGCTTAATTTCTGCAATTTTTAGTGAGGTTGGCACTGATCCGGAGGACAGGGAGCAATTTATTATGTTCAACATTGATGGGCCAAGCACAGGAAGTAACTCCTTAAGTAATTTAGTTGGAATTGGGTCTAGTTGACAGTTGGTTGATTTTGAACTATTTATTAATTTTGTAAATGTTTCAAGAGACACAGGTACAAAAGATTCAAGAGTCGCCATTGAAACTAAATCAGGGCAGCTCTGCGGGCTCACAGTACAACAAAGTTTTTGAGAACTAAGGCAGTTAAGGGTACAATTTGCAATTTCTTTTCTAATGTTCATTATTTTTTCATCGAAGTAGTTCATGAATTCATCACAACTAAAGTGAAGACCCACTTCATTGGTTAAACATTGCTTTTTAGTGAGTTTTGCAATTGTGTCAAAAAGAAATTTAGGATTATTTTTGTTTGTGTCGATTAGATTAGATAAGTAGGCTGATCGAGCACTTATAAGTGATTTGCGGTATAGCACAGTACTATCAATCCAGGCTAGTCTAAATACTTCTAACTTCGTGGAGCGCCACTTTCGCTCCAATTTTCTGGAGGCTTGCTTAAGTGTTCTAGTAGTGTCAGTGTACCAGGGAGCAAGTTTCTTATTTCGTATTGGTTTTGTTTTTAGGGGTGCCACAGCATCTAAAGTCTTATGCAGTATATCGTTTAGATCCTCTATTTGATTGTGTATAGATGATGTAGCTCTACCATCATTTAGCAGGCCGAACGAGCCTGGAAGTGCGTCAATAAATTTATTAGTAGTCATAGAATTTATGCAACGGGTTTTAAAGATCCCTACCTGGGGGGCAAAAGTGTCACTTGTTTTAATGCTAAATGTTATAAGATTATGGTCAGATAAACCAGGATTTTGAGGAAAAATAGTTAGATCAATTACATTTATTCCCTTTGACAACACTAAATCTAAAGTATGATTGTGACAGTGCGTAGGTCCTGAAACGTGCTGGAGAAAACCTACCGAGTCAATTATGGCATTAAATGCCTTTTGAAGAGGGTCATTGGTATTTTCCATATGGATGTTAAAATCACCAGCGATTAAAATTGAATCTGCCATGACTACAATGTTGGACAAGAATTCTGGAAACTCACTTAGGAACAATGTGTACGGCCCAGGAGGCCTGTAGATAGTAGCTATCAAAAACGAGGTATTGCCCTGATTTGTTCTCATAAGTAATACTTCAAAAGACACAAACCCAGTGATTTGTTTTAATGAAAGATTATATTGTGTAGCATAAATATTAGCAACACCCCCCCCTTTACGGGATGCACGGGGAATCTGATCACTGGTGTAACCTGGAGGAAGCTTCATTTAAAGGAATAAATTCATCAGGCTTAAGCCAGGTTTCACACAGGGCAATTAGGTCTAATTTATGATCAGTAATTAATTCATTTACTGTAATTGCTTTTGAGGTAAGTGATCTAATATTTAGGAGACCTATTTTTAGATATGAGATGTTAATGTCAGTTTTATTTATGACTGGACTAATTGAGGGGCTTATATTAACAAGGTTGCTTTTATTAACACTACCTTTTTTTATTTTATTGAGCCTATTTTTAATGACGGTGTCGATGGTGCAGGGTTTGCTGACTGCTCTGGCTATGCTATCAGCAGATCCCACTAGACTAGCAGGCTGGCTAACAGCCTGCTGCCTGACCTGCACCCTATCTCATGTTAACACTATAGGAGTGAGTCTCCTAGCTATATTCCTAGACAAAAGAAGAGCACCTCTCCAGCTAGGATGGAGTCCGTCGCTCTTCAGCAGATCAGGCTTGACCCTGTTCCTGGGCGAGTCCCAAAACCTGGCCAATTATCCACGTAACCTATCGATTGCGACGGGCAGAACTCCGTCTTCAGCCAGCGATTGAGCTGTGAGAGTCTGCTGTAGATCTCATCACTGCCCCTAGCTGGCAGGGGGCCAGAGACTATTACTCGATGCCGACACATCTTTTTAGCTAAACTACACGCTAACGCTAGGTTCTGCTTCGTAACCTCTGACTGCCTCATCCTAACATCGTTAGTGCCAACGTGAATAACAATATCTCTATACTCCCTACGCTTTCCAGTTTTAGACTTCGCTAGCACCAACTCCAGATTAGCGGCTACGTCGGTGGCCCTGCCCCCGGTAAACAATGAATGATCGCTGGCTGATCCTCTAATCTAATACTGCGAGTAATGGAATCGCCAATAACTAGCGTTTTCAGTTTTTCCGGGCTGCCAGCAGAAATTGCAAGCCGTTCGTTCCCATCAGAGCACGGCTCGGGCAGTGGTTCCGACTCTAAGGGAGAAAATCGGTTGGAAAGACTAATTTTCGCCGGTCGGTAGCAATTCTTTCCAGTAGCCGAGAAAGACTTGAAGGAGTTGCCCGGCTGCCAGGGCTGTGCCGAGGGGCTAGCTCTATGCTGTGTTCCTAGTGGCACAGGCGCAATAGCTTGCCTGTCTACTCTACCATAAGCCTTCCCTGACACATGCACCTGTAACCGAGACTCTAACTTCGCTATCTTCTCTTGAAGGCGGTAGTTCTCCTTCAGGTTAAAAGTACACCGACTACAGTGAAAAGGCATAACACAAACGAGTACTTAACTTTCTAGTGCGCAGATGAGTAGCACGACTTATCCAGACGGAGACACAGGAAGGTCCCGGTGAATGTTCGGATAAGTTTGTAAACTGTAAAACAAAATCAGGGAAATTAAGCAAGTAATTATATAAGTACGAACGAGAAAACTAAAGCTAGGTAGGCAGGAGCAGCCGGGTGCGGCGCGTCCAGTTGGAGCAAACAGGAAACAGGATGTCCGTCGAACGGAAAGTGGGAGGAGTCACACTGTTGCTAATGCATTATAAGTCATATAATTGTTATGGTATAATTTTTCATTTGAAATAGACTTTAATGTTGTTTTATTTAACTTTAATCTTACTCACTGCATTGTAATCTTTAAAATGAGCCCAAACACGTTGTCACAATTCCATCTGGGACCACGCCCCTGGCAGAGGTGTCCCAGCGTCATCTCTCTTCGTCGCCGGTCTTCTAGCTGCCATTGTCCAAAATCCCACTGCACACGAACGCATCCCTGGACTGTCTTGGCCTTTTGTGCACACCTGTACCTCATGTGCTGATTGCCATGTGTGTGTATATAAGCCTCCTCATTACTCTGCGTCCTTGTCCAGTATTGTTTGGTGTTACGCGTGTGTGCTGCATTTTTGACATTAAGAGAACTGTTTAGTTCTGTTACCTTATTTCATACTTTACGTTTAGAGCCTTATGTTACCAGTATCTTTTGTTAATTAAAACTTTGGTTTTTCAAACACCACCTCCGCCTTTTGGTTCCTGCTTTTCCACGCTGTGACAGAATACTGGACCGAACATGGAACCAGCGGATCCTCCAGGGATTGTGGCTACTGTTGCCAACCTGACCTCGCAGATTAATCAACACCAGGAGTGTTTGTCCAAACTAGAGACGGCCATGGATCAGGTGGCTCGGGGCCTCGAAGAGGTGAGGTTGGCTGTTCAGCAGCAGGTACCTACTCCACCTGTGCCAGCAGGAGCCGAGGCGTATCCTTTACCACCTGACACTGAGGAGGGAGATTCCTGTTCCTTGTCACTTCCGGAGAAGTATAGCGGCACAGCGAGGGAGTGTCAAGGTTTCCTACTCCAACTAGATCTATATCTGTCTCTGAGGCCAGGCACACTGTCTGGGAGGACCAAGAATGCTACTCTTGTGTCATGCCTTACGGGGAAGGCGAGGGAGTGGGCCAGTTCTGTTTGGCAAAAGGGAGAGCCAGTCATCAATAGCTACCCAGACTTTGTCTCTCTGTTCCGCTCTGTTTTTGACCACCCTCCCCAAGGACGAGACGTCGGGGAACGACTATTACAGGTGCGTCAAGGACAGCGTGCTGCATCAGAATACGTGCTGGAGTTCAGGACACTAGCCGCTGCGTCCCGATGGAACGACGATTCCCTCCTGAGCGCATTTCGAGCAGGCCTTCGGGAGGAGATTCAAAGAGAGTTGGCATGCCGGGATGAAAGCCTTGACCTCACCCAGGTCATGAACATGTCAATCCGGTTGGACAACTTACTCCGGGGTCGTAAGCAGCTTGGGCAGGGTTCAACCATCACCATGACGCAGCTGTCTGCACCTGAACCAATGGAGATGGGTTCCACCATCATCCCGGAGAGACGATCAGGCTGGCGACCGAGACGTGCTGAGTGCCTCTATTGCGGAGGACAGGGTCACTATGCTGCAAAATGCACACAGCGCATCGAACACCAGGAGGAGGCGGTAAGCCAGGCGGACCTGCGTCAACTCAGGTGGGCCACAACCTTTCCGTAGCACCCACCATAACCCCTCACGTACTTGTGTCGGTGAAGTTTCCTGCCTTCCCGGGGACACGCAGACTGTGCGCTCTGGTTGATTCAGGAGCGGCTGGGAATTTTATTGATTTGTCCACAGCCCAGCAATTAGGCATGCCACTAGTTAGGCTGCCACAGCCACTGCACATTGCTGCTATAGACAGTCGACCCTTGGGGTCAGGTAGTATAGAGGTTGTCACCGTACCTGTACAGCTCGTGGTTAATAGCCATCACCAAGAGTTTGTCTCCTTTTTTGCCATTGAGTCTCCTACCTACCCTGTAATTTTAGGGCTGCCATGGTTAGGACGTCATAATCCTGTTATTTCTTGGTCTACTGGAAAGGTTCTGAGTTGGTCGCAGGAGTGCCAGGGAGGGTGTCTGCCAGCAGCAATCTGCGCTACCACCATTGAGAGCCCAGCTAAAGTCGCTCATGTTTCCATCCCGGAGGAGTACCAAGACCTGTCTCAGGTGTTTTCAAAGGTCAAGGCTACGAAGCTGCCACCCCATCGCAGCAGAGACTGCGCCATCGTACTGAAGCCTGATGAGGCTCTTCCTAAGAGTCATATCTACCCCCTATCCTACGCTGAGACTGAGGCGATGGAGACCTATGTAGCAGAGGCTCTACAGCAGGGCTTTATACGTCACTCCACCTCTCCTGCCTCCTCGAGTTTCTTCTTTGTGAAGAAGAGGGATGGAGGTCTGCGCCCCCTGTATTGACTACAGAGCTCTCAACCAGGCAACGGTAAGGTATAGTTATCCCCTTCCGTTGATCTCTGTAGTCATAGAACAACTGCACGGGCGCGCTTCTTCACAAAGTTAGACCTCAGGAGTGCTTATAATTTGGTGCGTATTAAGGAGGGGGATGAGTGGAAAACGGCCTTCTCCACAACCACGGGGCATTATGAATATTTGGTTATGCCTTTTGGTCTAATGAATGCTCCTTCAGTCTTTCAGGCTTTTGTTAATGACGTGTTCAGGGACATGTTGGGTCGGGGGGTGGTCGTTTACATTGATGATATTCTGGTATATTCAGCAACCAGGGCTCAGCATGTGGCTCTGGTACGCAAAGTGTTGGGTAGGCTGTTGGAGCATGAGTTATATGTGAAAGCTGAGAAGTGTCTGTTTTTCCAGTCATCCATCTCTTTCTTAGGCTTCCATATTACATCTTCTGGAGTTGAGATGGAGGGATCTCGAGTTGAGGCGGTGCGCGATTGGCCTCCACCGGCCTCAGTCAAAGCACTTCAACGGTTCTTGGGCTTCGCAAATTTCTGCAGAAGGTTCATCCGGTCCTTCAGTACGGTGGCCAGCCCCTTAACAGCTCTACTTCGAGGAAACCCTCTAAGCTGAAGTGGACTCCTGAGGCAGAGCGCGCTTTTCAGCAACTAAAGGTCCTGTTCTGTAAAGCTCCAGTGCTGGTGCACCCTGATCCATCCCAGCCTTTCATCGTGGAGGTAGACGCATCTGAAGTGGGAGTGGGGGCCGTGTTGTCCCAGAGGATCGGGACTCCACCAAGGTTGCGCACGTGCGCTTTCTTCTCCAAGAAGCTGACACCCGCCGAACGCAACTATGACGTGGGCGACAGAGAACTCCTGGCCGTCAAGAGGGCTCTAGAGGTGTGGAGGCACTGGCTTGAGGGCGCCAAGCATCCTTTCCAAGTCTTGACAGACCACAGGAATCTGGAATACATACGGGCAGCTAGGAGGCTAAACCCCCGTCAGGCTAGATGGGCTCTGTTCTTTGCCAGATTTGACTATACACTGTCCTACCGCCCTGGAACAAAGAACGTCAGAGCTGACGCCCTGTCCAGGCAGTTTGAATCAGACGAGGTTATCCAAGAAGACGGACCCATAATTCCTGACACCCGAATCCTAGCTCCAGTGCTGTGGGAGGTCGACGAGGAGATACAACGTGCCACCAGGACTGAACCAGCACCAGCGCACTGTCCCGAAGGCAGGATCTACGTTCCTGTTCTGGTACGGGACCGACTGTTGGCCTGGGCGCATGCCTCTCCAGCATCAGGTCATCCAGGGATCGGCAAGACTATCACATGTCTGGCGGAGAAGTACTGGTGGCCTACCCTGGCTAAGGACGTCAGGTTATATGTCTCCTCCTGCTCTGTGTGTGCCCAGAGCAAGACTCCTAGACACCTTCCCTACGGCAAGCTTCAACCCCTACCGGTGCCACAGCGGCCCTGGTCTCATCTGTCCATAGACTTTCTTACAGACCTACCAGAGTCGGATAGATGCACCACTATATTAGTTGTGGTGGACCGGTTTTCTAAAGCTTGCCGCCTCCTTCCCTTGCAAGGTGTTCCCACAGCTCTACAGACCGCAGAGGCCTTGTTCACCCATGTCTTCCGGCATTATGGGGTGCCGGAGGACATTGTTTCCGACCGCGGCCCTCAGTTTACCTCAAGGGTTTGGAAAGCCTTCATGTCTCGTTTGGGGGTCGTGGTCAGTCTGACCTCCGGGTATCACCCGCAATCGAATGGGCAGGTCGAACGGGTAAACCAGGAGGTGGGCAGGTTTTTACGTACATACTGTGCTAAGAGCCCGGGGGAGTGGGCTAAGTTTCTGCCATGGGCGGAGTACGCACAGAATTCGCTTCGCCACTCCTCCACTAACCTGTCTCCCTTCCAGTGTGTCCTTGGTTTTCAGCCGACCATGGCGCCGTGGCATGGCAGTCGGAGTAATGTCCCTGCGGTGGAGGAGTGGTTCCGGCGTGCTGAGGACGTCTGGAATGTGGCCCACCGGCGTCTGCAGCGCGTCGGACGTCGGCATAAGGATCAGGCCGATCGCCGCCGCAGTGAGGCACCGGTGTTCGTGCCCGGTGACAGGGTCTGGTTGTCTACTCGGGACCTGCCCCTTCGAATGCCCTGTCGGAAGCTTGGGCAGCGGTTTGTGGGGCCATTCAAAGTTGTGGGGAGGGTGAATGAGGTTACCTATAAATTGCATTTACCTGCAACGTATAGTCGCATTAACTCCACATTTCATGTCTCACTTCTCAGGCCAGTGGTAGCTGGGCCCCTTCATGATGCTGGGGCCGCAGACGTCCCTCCACCCTCATTCAACGTTGGAGGGGCCCCGGCGTTCTCTGTACGTTCTATTCTAGATTCGAGACGTCGGGGTGGGCGGCTCCAGTACCTCGTGGAGTGGGAGGGGTATGGCCCTGAGGAGCACAGCTGGGAGCCGGCGGAGAATGTGTTGGACCCGTCCCTTGTCTTGGACTTTCACCGCCGGCAGCCTGACCGTCCGGCTCCTCGCCCTCGGGGTCGTCCTCTGGGCCGGCGACGCAGCACTGCGGGAGCAGCGCCTCAAGGGGGGGGCCCTGTCACAATTCCATCTGGGACCACGCCCCTGGCAGAGGTGTCCCAGCGTCATCTCTCTTCGTCGCCGGTCTTCTAGCTGCCATTGTCCAAAATCCCACTGCACGCGAACGCATCCCTGGACTGTCTTGGCCTTTTGTGCACACCTGTACCTCATGTGCTGATTGCCATGTGTGTGTATATAAGCCTCCTCATTACTCTGCGTCCTTGTCCAGTATTGTTTGGTGTTACGCGTGTGTGCTGCATTTTTGACATTAAGAGAACTGTTTAGTTCTGTTACCTTATTTCATACTTTACGTTTAGAGCCTTATGTTACCAGTATCTTTTGTTAATTAAAACTTTGGTTTTTCAAACACCACCTCCGCCTTTTGGTTCCTGCTTTTCCACGCTGTGACACACGTTGGTGTTTATAGTTAATTAGGCTGGCTAAAGAAATCTGCAGACATAGTGAAATCTGTAGAAGAACAACTAACAGGCATACAATATATATCTACATTTCACTGTTTAAGCAGTAAACTCCTCTAACTGGATTTAGGCAAAAAAATGGATGACTAATGTCTACTGACGGCACTATGGAACTGTCGATGAGCCTTACATAGATGTGGGCCTTCTTATCTCCTGTTATATATAAAATATATATATATGCCTAAATGAAGAATACACACCAATGTGTTTGGGCTCATTTTATAGATTACAATGCATTGAGCAAGATTAAAGTGGAATAAAACAACATTAAGGTATATATCAAATGATTATTTACCCAAACACATATGCATGCATTTAAAAAGAGTTAGGGTTAGAATTTGTTTCTAAAGTTGTTCACTACCTTCTATGTAAATTAAATGTGCATTGATCACACCTGAGAAAATGAGTCATCAACAGGAATGTGAACTAA
>JAHKKI010000458.1:0-11869 GCA_029465975.1 Dallia pectoralis | reverse complement strand
TCAGTTGTATATAATGTAATGCTGTACTGTTCTGTATAAAGTATGTTCATTATGTCCTCAGTTGTATATAATGTAATGCTGTACTGTTCTGTATAAAGTATGTTCATTATGTCCTCAGTTGTATATATATTGAAATGCTGTACTGTTCTGTATAAAGTATGTTCATTATGTCCTCAGTTGTATATAATGTAATGCTGTACTGTTCTGTATAAAGTATGTTCATTATGTCCTCAGTTGTATATAATGTAATGCTGTACTGTTCTGTATAAAGTATGTTCATTATGTCCTCAGTTGTATATAATGTAATGTAATGCTGTACTGTTCTGTATAAAGTATGTTCATTATGTCCTCAGTTGTATATAATGTAATGTAATGCTGTACTGTTCTGTATAAAGTATGTTCATTATGTCCTCAGTTGTATATAATGTGTAATGCTGTACTGTTCTGTATAAAGTAATGTCTGTTGTATATAATGTGCTGTACTGTTCTGTATAAAGTATGTTCATTATGTCCTCAGTTGTATATAATGTAATGCTGTACTGTTCTGTATAAAGTATGTTCATTATGTCCTCAGTTGTATATAATGTAATGCTGTACTGTTCTGTATAAAGTATGTTCATTATGTCCTCAGTTGTATATAATGTAATGCTGTACTGTTCTGTATAAAGTATGTTCATTATGTCCTCAGTTGTATATAATGTAATGTAATGTACTGTTCTGTATAAAGTATGTTCATTATGTCCTCAGTTGTATATAATGTAATGCTGTACTGTTCTGTATAAAGTATGTTCATTATGTCCTCAGTTGTATATAATGTAATGCTGTATGTTCTGTATAAAGTATTTCATTATGTCCTCAGTTGTATATAATAATGTAATGCTGTACTGTTCTGTATAAAGTATGTTCATTATGTCCTCAGTTGTATATAATGTAATGCTGTACTGTTCTGTATGAAGTATGTTCATTATGTCCTCAGTTGTATATAATGTAATGCTGTACTGTTCTGTATAAAGTATGTTCATTATGTCCTCAGTTGTATATAATGTAATGTAATGTACTGTTCTGTATAAAGTATGTTCATTATGTCCTCAGTTGTATATAATGTAATGTAATGCTGTACTGTTCTGTATAAAGTATGTTCATTATGTCCTCAGTTGTATATAATATAATGCTGTACTGTTCTGTATAAAGTATGTTCATTATGGCCTCAGTTATATATAATGTAATGCTGTACTTTTCTGTATAAAGTATGTTCGTTATGTCCTCAGTTGTATATAATCTTATGTAATGCTGTACTGTTCTGTATTAAGTAAGTTCATTATGTCCTCAGTTGTATGAAATGTAATGCTGTACTGTTCTATATTAAGTACGTTCATTATGTCCTCAGTTGTATATAATACAACGTCATGCTGTACTGTTCTGTATAAAGTATGTTCATTATGTCCTCAGTTGTATATAATGTAATGCTGTACTGTTCTAAATAAAGTATGTTCATTATGTATTCAGTTGTATATAATGTAATGCTGTACTGTTCTGTATAAAGTATGTTCATTATGTCCTCAGTTGTATATATTGAAATGCTGTACAGTTCTGTATAAAATATGTTCATTATGTCCTCGGTTGTATATAATGTAATGCTGTACTGTTCTGTATGAAGTATGTTCATTATGTCCTCAGTTGTATATAATGTAATGCTGTACTGTTCTGTATAAATATGTTCATTATGTATTCAGTTGTATATAATGTAATGCTGTACTGTTCTGTATAAAGTATGTTCATTATGTCCTCAGTTGTATATAATGTAATGCTGTACTGTTCTGTATTAAGTATGTTCATTATGTCCTTATTTGTATATAATGTAATGTAATGCTGCACTGTTCTGTATAAAGTATGTTCATTATGTCCACAGTTGTTTATAATGTAATGTAATGCTGTACTGTTCTGTATAAAGTATGTTCATTATGTCCTCAGTTGTATATAATGTAATGTAATGCTGTACTGTTCTGTATAAAGTATGTTCATTATGTCCTTAGTTGTATATAATGTAATGCTGTACTGTTCTGTATAAAGTATGTTCATTATGTCCTCAGTTGTATATAATCTTATTTTAATGCTGTACTGTTCTGTATAAAGTATGTTCATTATGTCCTCAGTTGTATATAATGTAATGCTGTACTGTTCTGTATAAAGTATGTTCATTATGTCCTCAGTTGTATATAATGTAATGCTGTACTGTTCTGTATAAAGTATGTTCATTATGTCCTCAGTTGTATATAATGTAATGCTGTACTGTTCTGTATAAAGTATGTTCATTATGTCCTCAGTTGTATATAATGTAATGTAATGCTGTACTGTTCTGTATAAAGTATGTTCATTATGTCCTCAGTTGTATATAATGTAATGCTGTACTGTTCTGTATAAAGTATGTTCATTATGTCCTCAGTTGTATATAATGTAATGCTGTACTGTTCTGTATAAAGTATGTTCATTATGTCCTCAGTTGTATATAATGTAATGTAATGCTGTACTGTTCTGTATAAAGTATGTTCATTATGTCCTCAGTTGTATATAATGTAATGCTGTACTGTTCTGTATAAAGTATGTTCATTATGTCCTCAGTTGTATATAATGTAATGTAATGCTGTACTGTTCTGTATAAAGTATGTTCATTATGTCCTCAGTTGTATATAATGTAATGCTGTACTGTTCTGTATAAAGTATGTTCATTATGTCCTCAGTTGTATATAATGTAATGCTGTACTGTTCTGTATAATGTTCATTATGTCCTCAGTATATTTCATTATGTATTGCCTCAGTTGTATATAATGTAAATGCTGTACTGTTCTGTATAAAAGTATGTTCATTATGTCCTCAGTTGTATATAATGTAATGCTGTACTGTTCTGTATAAAGTATGTTCATTATGTCCTCAGTTGTATATAATGTATGTAATGCTGTACTGTTCTGTATAAAGTATGTTCATTATGTCCTCAGTTGTATATAATGTAATGCTGTACTGTTCTGTATAAAGTATGTTCATTATGTCCTCAGTTGTATATAATGTAATGTAATGCTGTACTGTTCTGTATAAAGTATGTTCATTATGTCCTCAGTTGTATATAATGTAATGTAATGCTGTACTGTTCTGTATAAAATGTATGTTCATTATGTCCTCAGTTGTATATATAATGTAATGCTGTACTGTTCTGTATAAAGTATGTTCATTATGTCCTCAGTTGTATATAATGTAATGCTGTACTGTTCTGTATAAAGTATGTTCATTATGTCCTCAGTTGTATATAATGTAATGCTGTACTGTTCTGTATAAAGTATGTTCATTATGTCCTCAGTTGTGTATGAAATATATAAAGTTCATTATGTCCTCAGTTGTATATAATGTAATGTAATGTGTACTGTTCTGTATAAAGTATGTTCATTATGTCCTCAGTTGTATATAATGTAATGCTGTACTGTTCTGTATAAAGTATGTTCATTATGTCCTCAGTTGTATATAATGTAATGCTGTACTGTTCTGTATAAAGTATGTTCATTATGTCCTCAGTTGTATATAATGTAATGTAATGTACTGTTCTGTATAAAGTATGTTCATTATGTCCTCAGTTGTATATAATGTATAATGTGTACTGTTCTGTATAAAGTATGTTCATTATGTCCTCAGTTGTATATAATGTAATGCTGTACTGTTCTGTATAAAGTATGTTCATTATGTCCTCAGTTGTATATAATGTAATGTAATGCTGTACTGTTCTGTATAAAGTATGTTCATTATGTCCTCAGTTGTATATAATGTAATGTAATGCTGTACTGTTCTGTATAAAGTATGTTCATTATGTCCTCAGTTGTATATAATGTAATGTAATGCTGTACTGTTCTGTATAAAGTATGTTCATTATGTCCTCAGTTGTATATAATGTAATGTAATGCTGTACTGTTCTGTATAAAGTATGTTCATTATGTCCTCAGTTATATATAATGTAATGCTGTACTTTTCTGTATAAAGTATGTTCATTATGTCCTCAGTTGTATATAATGTAATGTAATGCTGTACTGTTCTGTATTAAGTAAGTTCATTATGTCCTCAGTTGTATGAAATGTAATGCTGTACTGTTCTATATTAAGTAAGTTCATTATGTCCTCAGTTGTATATAATACAAATGCTGTACTGTTCTGTATAAAGTATGTTCATTATGTCCTCAGTTGTATATAATGTAATGCTGTACTGTTCTAAATAAAGTATGTTCATTATGTATTCAGTTGTATATAATGTAATGCTGTACTGTTCTGTATAAAGTATGTTCATTATGTCCTCAGTTGTATATAATGAAATGCTGTACTGTTCTGTATAAAATATGTTCATTATGTCCTCAGTTGTATATAATGTAATGCTGTACTGTTCTGTATAAAGTATGTTCATTATGTCCTCAGTTGTATATAATGTAATGCTGTACTGTTCTGTATGAAATATGTTCATTATGTATTCAGTTGTATATAATGTAATGCTGTACTGTTCTGTATGAAGTATGTTCATTATGTCCTCAGTTGTATATAATGTAATGCTGTACTGTTCTGCATTAAGTATGTTCATTATGTCCTTATTTGTATATAATGTAATGTAATGCTGCACTGTTCTGTATAAAGTATGTTCATTATGTCCACAGTTGTTTATAATGTAATGTAATACTGTACTGTTCTGTATAAAGTATGTTCATTATGTCCTCAGTTGTATATAATGTAATGTAATACTGTACTGTTCTGTATAAAGTATGTTCATTATGTCCTTAGTTGTATATAATGTAATGCTGTACTGTTCTGCATAAAGTATGTTCATTATGTCCTCAGTTGTATATAATGTTATTTTAATGCTGTACTGTTCTGTTTAAAGTATGTTCATTATGTATTCAGTTATATATAATGTAATGCTGTACTTTTCTGTATAAAGTATGTTCATTATGTCCTCAGTTGTATATAATGTAATGCTGTACTGTTCTGTATAAAGTATTATGTCCTCAGTTCATTATGTCCTCAGTTGTATATAATGTAATGTAATGCTGTACTGTTCTGTATAAAGTATGTTCATTATGTCCTCAGTTGTATATAATGTAATGCTGTACTGTTCTGTATAAAGTATGTTCATTATGTCCTCAGTTGTATATAATGTAATGCTGTACTGTTCTGTATAAAGTATGTTCATTATGTCCTCAGTTGTATATAATGTAATGCTGTACTGTTCTGTATAAAGTATGTTCATTATGTATTCAGTTGTATATAATGTAATGCTGTACTGTTCTGTATAAAGTATGTTCATTATGTCCTCAGTTGTATATATTGAAATGCTGTACTGTTCTGTATAAAATATGTTCATTATGTCCTCAGTTGTATATAATGTAATGCTGTACTGTTCTGTATGAAATATGTTCATTATGTATTCAGTTGTATATAATGTAATGCTGTACTGTTCTGTATAAAGTATGTTCATTATGTCCTCAGTTGTATATAATGTAATGCTGTACTGTTCTGTATAAAGTATGTTCATTATGTCCTCAGTTGTATATATAATGTAATGCTGTACTGTTCTGTATAAAGTATGTTCATTATGTCCTCAGTTGTATATAAATGTAATGCTGTACTGTTCTGTATAAAGTATGTTCATTATGTCCTCAGTTGTATATAATGTAATGTAATGCTGTACTGTTCTGTATAAAGTATGTTCATTATGTCCTCAGTTGTATATAATGTAATGCTGTACTGTTCTGTATAAAGTATGTTCATTATGTCCTCAGTTGTATATAATGTAATGCTGTACTGTTCTGTATAAAGTATGTTCATTATGTCCTCAGTTGTATATAATGTAATGCTGTACTGTTCTGTATAAAGTATGTTCATTATGTCCTCAGTTGTATATAATGTAATGCTGTACTGTTCTGTATAAAGTATGTTCATTATGTCCTCAGTTGTATATATAATGTAATGCTGTACTGTTCTGTATAAAGTATGTTCATTATGTCCTCAGTTGTATATAATGTAATGCTGTACTGTTCTGTATAAAGTATGTTCATTATGTCCTCAGTTGTATATAATGTAATGTAATGCTGTACTGTTCTGTATAAAGTATGTTCATTATGTCCTCAGTTGTATATAATGTAATGCTGTACTGTTCTGTATAAAGTATGTTCATTATGTCCTCAGTTGTATATAATGTAATGCTGTACTGTTCTGTATAAAGTATGTTCATTATGTCCTCAGTTGTATATAATGTAATGCTGTACTGTTCTGTATAAAGTATGTTCATTATGTCCTCAGTTGTATATAATGTAATGCTGTACTGTTCTGTATAAAGTATGTTCATTATGTCCTCAGTTGTATATAATGTAATGTAATGCTGTACTGTTCTGTATAAAGTATGTTCATTATGTCCTCAGTTGTATATAATGTATATAATGTAATGCTGTACTGTTCTGTATAAAGTATGTTCATTATGTCCTCAGTTGTATATAATGTAATGCTGTACTGTTCTGTATAAAGTATGTTCATTATGTCCTCAGTTGTATATAATGTAATGCTGTACTGTTCTGTATAAAGTATGTTCATTATGTCCTCAGTTGTATATAATGTAATGCTGTACTGTTCTGTATAAAGTATGTTCATTATGTCCTCAGTTGTATATAATGTAATGTAATGCTGTACTGTTCTGTATAAAGTATGTTCATTATGTCCTCAGTTGTATATAATGTAATGCTGTACTGTTCTGTATAAAGTATGTTCATTATGTCCTCAGTTGTATATAATGTAATGCTGTACTGTTCTGTATAAAGTATGTTCATTATGTCCTCAGTTGTATATAATGTAATGCTGTACTGTTCTGTATAAAGTATGTTCATTATGTCCTCAGTTGTATATAATGTAATGTAATGCTGTACTGTTCTGTATAAAGTATGTTCATTATGTCCTCAGTTGTATATAATGTAATGCTGTACTGTTCTGTATAAAGTATGTTCATTATGTCCTCAGTTGTATATAATGTAATGTAATGCTGTACTGTTCTGTATAAAGTATGTTCATTATGTCCTCAGTTGTATATAATGTAATGCTGTACTGTTCTGTATAAAGTATGTTCATTATGTCCTCAGTTGTATATAATGTAATGCTGTACTGTTCTGTATAAAGTATGTTCATTATGTCCTCAGTTGTATATAATGTAATACTGTACTGTTCTGTATTAAGTATGTTCATTATGTCCTCAGTTGTATATATATTTAAATGCTGTACTGTTCTGTATAAAGTATGTTCATTATGTCCTCAGTTGTATATAATGTAATGCTGTACTGTTCTGTATAAAGTATGTTCATTATGTTCTCAGTTGTATATAATGTAATGTAATGCTGTACTGTTCTGTATAAAGTATGTTCATTATGTCCTCAGTTGTATATAATGTAATGCTGTACTGTTCTGTATAAAGTATGTTCATTATGTCCTCAGTTGTATATAATGTAATGCTGTACTGTTCTGTATAAAGTATGTTCATTATGTCCTCAGTTGTATATAATGTAATGCTGTACTGTTCTGTATAAAGTATGTTCATTATGTCCTCAGTTGTATATAATGTAAATGCTGTACTGTTCTGTATAAAGTATGTTCATTATGTCCTCAGTTGTATATAATGTAATGCTGTACTGTTCTGTATAAAGTATGTTCATTATGTCCTCAGTTGTATATAATGTAATGTAATGCTGTTGTTCTGTATAAAGTATGTTCATTATGTCCTCAGTTGTATATAATGTAATGTAATGCTGTACTGTTCTGTATAAAGTATGTTCATTATGTCCTCAGTTGTATATAATGTAATGTAATGCTGTACTGTTCTGTATAAAGTATGTTCATTATGTCCTCAGTTGTATATAATGTAATGCTGTACTGTTCTGTATAAAGTATGTTCATTATGTCCTCAGTTGTATATAATGTAATGCTGTACTGTTCTGTATAAAGTATGTTCATTATGTCCTCAGTTGTATATAATGTAATGCTGTACTGTTCTGTATAAAGTATGTTCATTATGTCCTCAGTTGTATATAATGTAATGCTGTACTGTTCTGTATAAAGTATGTTCATTATGTCCTCAGTTGTATATAATGTAATGCTGTACTGTTCTGTATAAAGTATGTTCATTATGTCCTTGTTGTATATAAATGTAATGCTGTACTGTTCTGTATAAAGTATGTTCATTATGTCCTCAGTTGTATATAATGTAATATAATGCTGTACTGTTCTGTATAAAGTATGTTCATTATGTCCTCAGTTGTATATAATGTAATGCTGTATTTTACTGTATAAAGTATATTCATTATGTCCTCAGTTGTATATAATGTAATGTAATGCTGTACTGTTCTGTATAAAGTATGTTCATCATGTCCTCAGTTGTATATAATGTAATGCTGTACTTTTCTGTATAAAGTATGTTCATTATGTCCTCAGTTGTATATAATGTAATGCTGTACTGTTCTGTATAAAGTATGTTCATTATGTCCTCAGTTGTATATAATGTAATGCTGTGTACTGTTCTGTATAAAGTATGTTCATTATGTCCTCAGTTGTATATAATGTAATGCTGTACTGTTCTGTATAAAGTATGTTCATTATGTCCTCAGTTGTATATAATGTAATGTAATGCTGTACTGTTCTGTATATGTTCATTATGTATTGTTATATTAATGTGCTACTGTTCTGTATAAAGTTGTTCATTATGTCCTCAGTTGTATATAATGTAATGCTGTACTGTTCTGTATAAAGTATGTTCATTATGTCCTCAGTTGTATATAATAATGTAATGCTGTACTGTTCTGTATAAAGTATGTTCATTATGTCCTCAGTTGTATATAATGTAATGCTGTACTGTTCTGTATAAAGTATGTTCATTATGTCCTCAGTTGTATATATAATGTAATGCTGTACTGTTCTGTATAAAGTATGTTCATTATGTCCTCAGTTGTATATAATGTAATGTAATGCTGTACTGTTCTGTATAAAGTATGTTCATTATGTCCTCAGTTGTATATAATGTAATGTAATGCTGTACTGTTCTGTATAAAGTATGTTCATTATGTCCTCAGTTGTATATAATGTAATGCTGTACTGTTCTGTATAAAGTATGTTCATTATGTCCTCAGTTGTATATAATGTAATGCTGTACTGTTCTGTATAAAGTATGTTCATTATGTCCTCAGTTGTATATAATGTAATGCTGTACTGTTCTGTATAAAGTATGTTCATTATGTCCTCAGTTGTATATAATGTAATGTAATGCTGTACTGTTCTGTATAAAGTATGTTCATTATGTCCTCAGTTGTATATAATGTAATGCTGTACTGTTCTGTATAAAGTATGTTCATTATGTCCTCAGTTGTATATAATGTAATGCTGTACTGTTCTGTATAAAGTATGTTCATTATGTCCTCAGTTGTATATAATGTACTGCTGTACTGTTCTGTATAAAGTATGTTCATTATGTCCTCAGTTGTATATAATGTAATGCTGTACTGTTCTGTATAAAGTATGTTCATTATGTCCTCAGTTGTATATAATGTAATGCTGTACTGTTCTGTATAAAGTATGTTCATTATGTCCTCAGTTGTATATAATGTAATGCTGTACTGTTCTGTATAAATATGTTCATTATGTCCTCAGTTGTATATAATGTAATGCTGTACTGTTCTGTATAAAGTATGTTCATTATGTCCTCAGTTGTATATAATGTAATGTAATGCTGTACTGTTCTGTATAAAGTATGTTCATTATGTCCTCAGTTGTATATAATGTAATGTAATGCTGTACTGTTCTGTATAAAGTATGTTCATTATGTCCTCAGTTGTATATAATTCATTATGTCCTCAGTTGTATATAATGTAATGTAATGCTGTACTGTTCTGTATAAAGTATGTTCATTATGTCCTCAGTTGTATATAATGTAATGTAATGCTGTACTGTTCTGTATAAAGTATGTTCATTATGTCCTCAGTTGTATATAATGTAATGCTGTACTGTTCTGTATAAAGTATGTTCATTATGTCCTCAGTTGTATATAATGTAATGCTGTACTGTTCTGTATAAAGTATGTTCATTATGTCCTCAGTTGTATATAATATTGTAATGCTGTACTGTTCTGTATAAAGTATGTTCATTATGTCCTCAGTTGTATATAATGTTATGTAATGCTGTACTGTTCTGTTTAAAGTATGTTCATTATGTCCTCAGTTGTATATAATGTAATGCTGTACTGTTCTGTATAAAGTATGTTCATTATGTCCTCAGTTGTATATAATGTAATGTAATGCTGTACTGTTCTGTATAAAGTATGTTCATTATGTCCTCAGTTGTATATAATGTAATGTAATGCTGTACTGTTCTGTATAAAAAATGTTCATTATGTCCTCAGTTGTATATAATGTAATGTAATGCTGTACTGTTCTGTATAAAGTATGTTCATTATGTCCTCAGTTGTATATATTGAAATGCTGTACTGTTCTGTATAAAGTATGTTCATTATGTCCTCAGTTGTATATAATGTAATGCTGTACTGTTCTGTATAAAGTATGTTCATTATGTCCTCAGTTGTATATAATGTAATGCTGTACTGTTCTGTATAAAGTATGTTCATTATGTCCTCAGTTGTATATAATGTAATGCTGTACTGTTCTGTATAAAGTATGTTCATTATGTCCTCAGTTGTATATAATGTAATGCTGTACTGTTCTGTATAAAGTATGTTCATTATGTCCTTCATTAGTTGTATATATTATGTCCTCAGTTGTATATAATGTAATGCTGTACTGTTCTGTATAAAGTATGTTCATTATGTCCTCAGTTGTATATAATGTAATGTAATGCTGTACTGTTCTGTATAAAGTATGTTCATTATGTCCTCAGTTGTATATAATGTAATGCTGTACTGTTCTGTATAAAGTATGTTCATTATGTCCTCAGTTGTATATAATGTAATGCTGTACTGTTCTGTATAAAGTATGTTCATTATGTCCTCAGTTGTATATAATGTAATGTAATGCTGTACTGTTCTGTATAAAGTATGTTCATTATGTCCTCAGTTGTATATAATGTAATGTAATGCTGTACTGTTCTGTATAAAGTATGTTCATTATGTCCTCAGTTGTATATAATGTAATGTAATGCTGTACTGTTCTGTATAAAGTATGTTCATTATGTCCTCAGTTGTATATAATGTAATGTAATGCTGTACTGTTCTGTATAAAGTATGTTCATTATGTCCTCAGTTGTATATAATGTAATGTAATGCTGTACTGTTCTGTATAAAGTATGTTCATTATGTATTCAGTTATATATAATGTAATGCTGTACTTTTCTGTATAAAGTATGTTCGTTATGTCCTCAGTTGTATGTAATGTAATGCTGTACTGTTCTGTATTAAGTAAGTTCATTATGTCCTCAGTTGTATCAATAATGTAATGCTGTACTGTTCTATATTAAGTACGTTCATTATGTCCTCAGTTGTATATAATACAACGTCATGCTGTACTGTTCTGTATAAAGTATGTTCATTATGTCCTCAGTTGTATATAATGTAATGCTGTACTGTTCTAAATAAAGTATGTTCATTATGTATTCAGTTGTATATAATGTAATGCTGTACTGTTCTGTATAAAGTATGTTCATTATGTCCTCAGTTGTATATAATGTAATGCTGTACTGTTCTGTATAAAGTATGTTCATTATGTCCTCAGTTGTATATAATGTAATGCTGTACTGTTCTGTATAAAGTATGTTCATTATGTCCTCAGTTGTATATAATGTAATGCTGTACTGTTCTGTATAAAGTATGTTCA
>JAHKKI010000457.1:0-11876 GCA_029465975.1 Dallia pectoralis | reverse complement strand
AAATTGATTTTACTGTCTTTAACTTAGATCACACCTGAGTTATTTTCTTATACCTAGTTCCTATGTTCTTAAATTAATTGCTCCATTAGTCTAGTTTAGCTTGGTGAGTGTAAAAACAAATCTATTACATGGCTACGGCAGCACACCTAAATTTAACCTCTCATTCTGCTGTAATTCTGTTCTACTCTGTCTCTGAAAACCTATTTGATGTTCTTATCCTTCCTAAAATATTACTATTTGACTGTTCAGACGGGAAGCTGTTTCTGTTAAACTATGGTTATTTTAGAAAGACTCTATGTGCATGTATGTAGTTATTATTTTAAAACCAATTCAGTTACTTCCGTGTATAATAATCTTTCTACTGAGAAGAATTTTATATTCTGACAGGAATTGTTAAAGTATCTTCTAATGTTGATCCAATTAAACCAATCGATACTCTATGATTGAATATCAAAAACATGTCACAGAATGTTGTCTCAACGCTCAAAACTATAGATAGTAGTATGTAGTATGGAACAAATAGATTAACCCAGGCACTCAATAACAGTGTGGAAAACAATTCTCTATTGGAAGACAATTCTTTATATATTTACCTAGTCACGCAACTGTAGACAGTAAACTAAAAAAGAACCACGATGGTATCAATACTTTAACTTAATCAACAGGCTCTGTTCTTTAAAACACAAGTAGCACCTTCTGTAAACACAGCGCTATCTTATAAGATGAAATAATCAACCAAATCCAAGACAACCTAGAAATATAGTTATATTAACCCAACTCAATCAACGTCAACCACAACACCCCCTCTCATCACCATCATAAATGCACACACAAAGCCAGAACTAAATAACCACAACGCAGGCATCATTGAAATATATCTATATATGTACTGACCCTTAGCAGGACTCTCCAAAAGCCCTAGTATGATCTTTCGGTATTTGGCCACGGATTAGTTGGACAGTTCCTACGGTTATGTCCTTCTAGGCTACAACCCCAACAAGTCCTAATTTCACGCCTTACCTGATCTCCTGTCCATTGCCTACCCCTTGGCTGCGGTCTACCTCTACCCTGACCTGTCTGTCTGGGCCTCTCTACAACGGCAGGTGCTGAACTAGGAGTGTCAGAGCGTTTTGGGCATAGCCATGACTTCTGGCCTCATCACTGAGTTCAGTACTGGACTTCACAACACGCATCCCTTTTTGTTTCCTGGTCTGCTCAAGGCTGGTTCGGGCCAGTTTTCTGGTGACTTCAGGTCCTTGTTTATCCTGGGCCTTCTTGGTCTCTTGGTGGGCTTTAGTGTTTCTGCCCACAGACATCATGTCCAAGCCTGGAACGTTGGCCAGTTTGCTTTGTATTACTCCAGGAGGGGTGTCCACCACTGCCCCTCGGAAGAGCTGAGTCTGCATTGTCTTTGGGTCAGTTGTCACTGATTCAGTAGCAGTGTCCAGCCATTGCTGGGTCTGTTCATGGAGCCGGGTCTCAAAGTGTTCTGTTAGGGTGGAGGCTCGGGTTGGTCTCAGAGACCTCCACCGGGGATTGCAATATCGATCGTCCTGACCATAAAACAGCCGAGTGCCTTCAGTCACACCACTGGCCGTCAACGCGTCCACCATCTCCTCTCTTGTTAATGATGTTATCAGCAAACTGTCGTGGAAATTTTAGACTTTAATCGCTGAATTTGAACTTAAAGTAAGACGCACGAGAGTATGTTCCAGTTTGACACTTTTAACAGGTTTAATTGCAAGTAAGAAACCATTTCTCAAATACAGGTTTAAGCTTTTGCATTGATCAGATCAATCCCTATAGCAAGCTTAAAGAATAGGTTTGAGGAAAGTCTTCATCAGACAACAGGACAATAACCTGTGCTGGATCAGACTGACCTAATGAGAAGAACTTCTGCAGGGGTATTTAAAGGAATGAAGTTACGCACACTCATTGACACACCAACCTAAACAATACTCAATGGAGAACAGATCAGGCCGTCAGATAATCTCAACAAACTATAAAGTATAATATGGGTGATGTATGGAGCTGTCATGAAACCCGAGGTTCACTCCCCAGTCAAGTAAAGGGGAGGCCTGGTACATATCCATTTATGGTGAGACACATGTAAACCCATACATTTGCTTTGACAGTCCATCACAAGTAATGTAATCAAGACATCTATTTCTAGCATTGGGCCCCTCTTAAGACATACAGATGTCATCCCTGTTCACCCCAGTATAGCTAGAAGGTTTCTGAGCATCCCTTTCTTTGTGCCTCTTGGCCTAAATAACATCTATGAGACTTACATGTATTAAGCTTCTTGAATGATCATAAAATTCCATAACAATCTGCCCTTTTTAACATTATAAACCCTTAATCATGTTAAACAATTTAAACAATGTTTTTAGAGTGTCAACTCTAAATTTTAGTTCAGTCAAACTTAATAATTACTCATAACCAATCAGGAATATATGGATTCACCACTGTCATATTTCTGAAACTGTAACCTGTTAAGAAAAATACTTTTACCAAACATAGTACACAATCAATTGAAATAATCCAATGTCAGTACAGTAATTAGCAATGTTCAACACTGTCATCTTCATATTCTGGATTTCTAGTCCTCCATCTAGTGTGTGAGGAACTAATCCTTAAACATATTAGAAAAAACATCAGTAAATATGTTGGCACTCTTTGATCATCAGAAACATTCACATGACAGATCATTGAGTCATTATTGCAAACACATTCAGTACTGTTTATACGTGAAGAAACATCCACATACTCTCATTCTGACCCACTGTAATTTTAGGGTCAGTCATAATGAACCATTCATCATTGGGTTGGCAGTTGTTTACATTACATGATATCTGTTTTCGTAACAGTCACTGAGATCGGGCTTTAACGCCTTTCTCAATACCTGTCTTATTCAAATTTACATTTGGTTTGTAATGTTGTAGGTCAGAGAACCACAGTACAATAACATTCACACAATTTTTAATTGCCTCCTTTGTGGTCTGGATGACACGTTTTTCCTTGGTTCTGGTTTGACCTTTTCTGTGGTCTGTACCTAAAGTCATTCAGTTAGCTTCTGATATATATGTGTGTGTGTGTGCGTGGGGGTAGGGCTCAGATGCTCTGCTCCAGTTGTTCATGGTCCAACCTGTTGATTTTTAATGCGACACAACCTGCAAACAGTTATTGCATTCCATATGTCAGTTAACATCTTTAACAATAGAATGACATTGTGTTTACTGCTCAGATTTAATTTTGCTAGGCCAAATACATTTGTAATAGCCATTCTCCTCAACCATTCAAATGTTTAGACATGTTATCCAACTATACACTTCAATTGCCTGAAATCCAAATTTAACAAATGCTATATTCTTGAATATATTTATTACGTCACATCCCCTCTTGGTTTCTCCTTAAGTTCATCAACAATGGAGAAAACAAACTACTGTCATAGACAAACTTGTTAAATTTATCTAAAATAAAACACATGACTAAAATATGGTTTATGACCAGCCATCTGTTAGCTCTGGGCTGAGCCAACTCACAATCACACAATAAACCAGCCCCACCTCTAAATAAACAAGTTGGGTGTGCCCCCTCTTTTGAGCCAGAGAAGCACCCCAGGGAGGGTCAAAGAAAAGTTCATAAACACCCCTAAATTAACAGAAACCATCTCTAGACAGGGAGATAAAGAGTTACAATTAACTTTCTGCCCTTTTAACAATCAAGAACTCAGAATGTCTTAAACATGTTACTCAAAATAGCCAAGAGCCAATAATAAAAATAAAAGGGTGTATCAGAAATACACTTAACCCACATGGTCATTCATTATATCATCATGCCAACATTTATAGGAACAAATCCAAATGTCCTTATTCAACTTCACAAAACGAATAACCATAGCATATAACTAGAATATAATCTCCCTATAACCTAGAATGTAGTTCTCCTACAAAACAAACAAAATGGAACATATAGTGTTCCAGGTAAAAACATGCAGAGTTACAGTCGGAAAAACTCTTAATTATGTCATTAGCGCAAATGTTACATAAGGCCTAAGAAAAAACAATACAATAAAATAGGAATTCCTCGTGCACAGGAAAACCTGAAAATAAATGTGTCGACAAAACTTTGGCCTGGGACCCCTGTCCCAACTTCATGAAGCTTTACCCCAGATCATGCATGAATCACACCTAGGGTATTTTAATATGATATTTGCGTACGCGTACGTACGAACCTGGACAGCGAAAAATAAGACCTCTCAGCAACAATGAGCTGATCTCTACTGAGATATTAACCTGACAGAGCTATGCAGTCTTCTAGTTGTAACCGGTAGTGTATTTTATACTAACACAATATCAGATGACATAGGTTACAATGAGATATCAACCATCATGGGTCCAGTCACGCTCTCCGAGCTGCACGGACCTGACAAACACTGTTTATCAGGTGATACGCAATGTACGCTACCCTACGCTAAACACCTAACTTTAAGCGTAAGCATAGTGCCAATACACCCGTACTCCTCCCCAGTGGAACGAAAATCTCACACAACCATACGTCTGCATAGCAACTCAACACTCAGCACTAAACATCCGAACAAAATTACTTTAACTTTAGATACTATCATAATGGATTAATTACAGGATAACATAATGGTTTAATCTCACCGGGTTGATGTTTTCCTGCCCGTCCCCTCTGACCGTCAGTACCCCGTCTGTGCCAGCCATGGGTCCTGTGATGCTCCAGTTGGTCGTCTGCTGTTGTGCCATCACCATCTCCCATACTGTCTCTGTTCCCATGGTAATAGTCTCTAGTGTCCGGCACAGTGCAGTTACGAGCCCAGTGTCCAAAAGCACCACAGTTGAAACAGCTATCAGAGTTGGGACTTTGGCTGGAGTTATCACCCTGGTTTCTGGATTGTCCTCTCCTGCTTGCTCTCCGTCTCCGTCTCCCTCCAGAATAGCCTCTGCTGTAGAAGTCCAGTTGGGCCATCTGAATTTGCATTTCACGCTCCCGTCTTTCTTCGGTCTGTTTGTACAGCTGGTCCTCGTAGACTCTTTCAGCGTGCTTAAAATACGGCCAGACGGTTTCCATGCAACCCTCATCCAGGTCTACACAGTGGTTTTGAATGTGCTTCCTAATGTCTGGTAGAAGGCCTGCAACTAACCTTATTTTACACTGTTGCTCCCAGGCCGACTCTTCATCACCGTCCGGTCTCTTTCCCATTCCGCTGTGTAATTCAAAAGCTTTTTCGAGTCTATTCCTGTAGTCTGAAACTTTCTCGCCCAGTGTCTGTTTACAATCAGAGATCTTTTCCCAGTTCATTCGCTTAGGAAAAGCAGCGATAAGTCCAGTGCTCAGCTGTTCCACAGCACTCCGGTAGTTTGAGTGCGCATCCCAATTGAACATAATGTTTCTCTCGCTAGGCCAGTTTCTTTTTACTCTCCCCCATTTTAGTTGCAAGGCCTTCATCAAAATTGTTTCAATCTCCACAGAGGTCGGTCTATATTGATTCACGATCTGTAGAAACACACGGACAAATTCCTCTCCACCTTCTGTTTCTGGGTCAGGTAGTGTAGAAGCCACGTCTCTCAGGTCGGCGGGTGACCACGGTCTGTAGACTAGTATAGTCGCTGGGTTATCCGTGTCTCCTCCACTAGCTGGGTTGGCTACCTCCACCATAGGGAATTGCCCGGCATCAATGCTGTGTTGTTCTCTGGGACAGGCCGCAGTAGTACTCTGGGTCCTCTCAGCGGCGTGTGAAACTCTGTGGAGGCCGAATACGGATGGGTAGAGTCCTCCTCCGCGAATGTTTTCCATCAGGTCCGATGATGTTGGCATAGTTGGTACCGCTGGGGCTGTTGTGGTAACGCCGCGATAGGGTGGGGGTCGGTCAGCAGGAGGACAGGCAGCATCAACCTGGTTGGGACAAGCTAGAACACACCGATTAACAAGCCCTGTGCTACACCGCTTAGCCCGTATATCAGTCTGCTCTCTCCACTTATTATATGCCTTCCAATCTACTTTCTGCCGATTACCCCGTGAAACCTTAATTTTACCCTGTTCAAAATCCTCCAACTTGTCTTTCAACAACAGTATCTGTCTCTGACTAAAACTGCCATCAGCAGGAAATCCCAATAACTCCCACAGGTCTAATTGTTCGCATGTCCAGTCTCCGTATTTGTCTGTCATTATTTTAGCCGGTCCAACAACGTAACGTTCAGTATCCACCGAAGGTTTACCAATACACATGTAATTACCCATGTTGTTATCGATATTTAAGACGCAAAATCTAATTTTAGCATATAATGAAGTGTCCTATATGTGTTAATGAACTCGTCAGTTCTTTTAAGTGAGATATCCTGAATAACCGAGCTGTCTCACCGCACCCAGATAACCTATATTGAACAGCATTTTATTCCTACTGTATACAGGTATTAACACTTCATACAGGTAAATATTGCTCCAGTCTGGCGCTCTCCACTCACCCATTTGTTGAGGAGGATTGGAGCTGCAGAAATTAATAATTCCTGACGTGCACGTTTTACCAGACCAAAATCAACAAATACCCGATTAGAAGTACTGTTTTCCATTTTTAAGCCAAGTTTAAAATCTTACAATAACCTTACGAATTAAGTCAAAATTAACGAGCCTATTTTGTTAATTTATCAAAACCGTTGTCAAACTGTCGTCCAACATTGTCCCAATTCAGCATTTTTAGGTCCTTGAGTTTCAAAATTCTGTATAGAATCACATATCTCCAAAGACAGTCCTGGCCTGTTATTTTTTCAAAAAAATTAAAAATTATATCGCTCTTTAGGATATGTAGCCTGTTTTGGAAAAATACGGATTACTTTGTTAAGAATCTCGGACGATGCCCCCAAATGTCGTGGAAATTTTAGACTTTAATTGCTGAATTTGAACTTAAAGTAAGACGCACGAGAGTATGTTCCAGTTTGACACTTTTAACAGGTTTAATTGCAAGTAAGAAACTATTTCTCAAATACAGGTTTAAGCTTTTGCATTGATCAGATCAATCCCTATAGCAAGCTTAAAGAATAGGTTTGAGGAAAGTCTTCATCAGACAACAGGACAATAACCTGTGCTGGATCAGACTGACCTAATGAGAAGAACTTCTGCAGGGGTATTTAAAGGAATGAAGTTACGCACACTCATTGACACACCAACCTAAACAATACTCAATGGAGAACAGATCAGACCGTCAGATAATCTCAACAAACTATACAGTATAATATGGGTGATGTATGGAGCTGTCATGAAACCCGAGGTTCACTCCCCAGTCAAGTAAAGGGGAGGCCTGGTACATATCCATTTATGGTGAGACACATGTAAACCCATACATTTGCTTTGACAGTCCATCACAAGTAATGTAATCAAGACATCTATTTCTAGCATTGGGCCCCTCTTAAGACATACAGATGTCATCCCTGTTCACCCCAGTATAGCTAGAAGGTTTCTGAGCATCCCTTTCTTTGTGCCTCTTGGCCTAAATAACATCTATGAGACTTACATGTATTAAGCTTCTTGAATGATCATAAAATTCCATAACAAAACACATAATGTCACCTACAGCCAGCGTCTGTCCCACCATGTTGCCCCAAATCGTCCTGTATTCCACATACTTATTCATTCCGTGTAACCTATGCGTACGTTTCCAAGAACGCCTTGTCACTTCCTTCCTCTGCGTAATCAACCATGTACTAATATGACAACCTTGTCCCATGTGGCATCTTTCTCCACTGGACGTCGGCTTTCACCTTTTTTAATTTACTACTTAGCTCTCTACTCCACACTGTCAATAGTTTGCCATCCTGCTCGTTAAGACTTGCAATCCAAGTCAACGGGGGAACACTGACCATATGTTCCAACTTAGTCTTTGTATTCGTCTGCATGTTGTAGAGTGGCATACTAAATGTGTGAATGAGTGACAGACTAAGTGTGTGTGTGACTGAGTGACAGACTAAGTGTGTGTGAATGAATGAGTGAGTGAATAAGTGACAGACTAAGTGTGTGTGTGAGAGTGGCTGTGTGAGATTCTGTGTGTGTGTGTGTGTGAGACTGTGTGTGTGTGTGTGTGAGACTGTGTGTGTGTGTGTGAGACTGTGTGTGTGTGTGTGTGTGTGTGTGTGTGTGTGAGACTGTGTGTGTGTGAGACTGTGTGTGTGTGAGACTGTGTGTGTGTGTGTGTGTGTGTGTGTGTGTGTGTGTGTGTGTGTGTGTGTGTGTGTGTGTGTGTGTGTGTGTGTGTGTGTGTGTGTGTGTGTGTGTGTGTGTGTGTGTGTGTGTGTGAGACTGTGTGTGTGTGTGAGACTGTGTGTGTGTGAGAGAGTGGGTGTGTCTCTTGAAATACACAACTTATGTAACCCCACCTGTCCAGCAACAGAACACTCCCCGAATACTCCAAACTACACAGTTTGCTAACGGATTTAAGACTTAACAAACAAAATGGCACCATTTAACCAGAACCGCAGTCTCAAGGTACTCTTTTTTCTCTACACCGCAGATCCGTTTTTTTAAGTGAGTCAGTGCATTATTATCAAATATGGTTGTGTATTGTACCTCGCCTGGCGTCCAGCCGTGTCGCTTTCAGCCCTGAAGCACACAGAAACCTATAAACAATGGCGAAATAAATAAATATTCACCTTACCTCAATTAACTTATGCCGGCAAGCCTCTGTGTATTTCTGGACATAAGCGTTCACAACTGTCGGCCAGACGACCGCTTCCGGATTTGAATTGAGTCCACCGATTCCTCACTTCTACTGCTCGACAGTGCCAATTTATGGTACACACACGCACACACACACACACAGACACACACACACACACACACACAGACACACACGTAGTAAGAATAAAAAAAAGTAAAAACAGGATTACAACAATGTACAGAACATTCATAGCGCCAAAATATACACAATGAAATGAGAATATGGGCAGTATGCAACCTTAAATACTAAAATAATGTAATAAAAGTGATCTGGTGCCAGTTGTGAATATACTAGTTACAAGACATAATGAGGTGAATATGTATCCCCCGACCACCTGATAGGATTTTTCCTGTTAATCCTGGATCTCCACTGGGTGGGTGGATTAGCATCTGAATATGTGGTTAGAATAAAGTTATTCTTCTTTATAAAATTGCATTCAATCATGGAAGCACTGCAGACTAGGTGCTTAAAGGAGTACATTTGAATTCATACACATGCTGTCTCCACGTATACATCTCAATCACCTTCCAATTGGAAAAAAATAGTCTGTAAGAACACTGTTCTAACAAATTGACTTTCTTTATTTTACCTATTTCCATTCACACACACACACACACACACACTCAGGGTTGCCAACTCTCACGCATCTGGCGTGAGTCTCCCGCTTTAAGCATCAATCTCACGCTCTCACGCACAAGCAAGAAATGTCACGCCAAAATCTAAATTCTCCCCTTTCAATCCGCTAATTTTCTGTTAATGACAGACTAGACTAGACCACATCGTATTAACACGAGAGGAGGTTAAAGCCCTCAGCTGTAACATATTCTTTCTACAACGTCCTCATTGCAATATTCTCTGATTGTTGATTCGCTGAAAACCTTGAACCTGAAACATCACCGGATACGTTAGTTGTGTCTGAAAAGTTCAGAGATAAGCATGGTTAGGAGCCCGACCCAACTGATGCGCGATTAAAAGTTTGCATGACAATTAAGTTAAGCTGATAATAAAATGGTGTGCCTTGTCACTACAGCCTTGCCTTAAGAGACTCTGTGTGCGGAGAGTTAAACTTTAGTTGCAAACGTTGTCTGACGTGCGTTATGTGGGCTAGCTAATTGCTTAATAAAAATAGGCTCATGGTAGAAATTACGTTTTGTTAGATGAGCTTGCTGAGCTACTTAAAAAAAAGTGTTACCTTAGGCTACCCTATTCATTAAAATATGGACAGTGTGCCCTATACCAGATACCCCACCACAACTCAACATGTCTTACCAATGTTAGCACAGGAACATCTAGGCATGTAATTAATGAAGATGTATACTGTGTTATGATTAATCTAGCATTTCATTTTAAAGCTGCAGGTTTTAACAGCCTACCTTTTTAGATAGAGAAAAGAGTGGAGGAGAAGGATGAGGAAAAGGATGAGGAGAAGGAGGTGGATGTGCAGGTGCAGAAGGAAGATGCAAGCAAAGAGCATTCAATCCAGCAGAAAAGCAAAGTCAGGGGCAGCTGTGTACAACTCAAAGTTTAGCAGTGCCTGGTGTAAAGAATGGCCTTTCATAAAACCAGGCACGACTGAATTTCACTTTTGGTGTGAAGTCTGCCGGCATGAGTTAAAGTGCAGGCACCAGGGCAGGGCAGATGTGCAGCGGCATATCACCAGGGAGAGCCACATCAAAAAACAAAAAGTTCTTGACAGGACCAAAATAATTGATAGATTTGTTTATTCGAAGGCTGAAGAAATGAATCTGGACACTCAGGTGATAATTTGAATGCAATCTCTTATTGCGTGTGCTTTATTTATGCATATTCTACTGCACATGTAAAATCATAATTGTTTTACAGGCCAGAAGGGCAGAGGTCAAAGTGGAAGTGACCCTGGTCAGCCACAACATCCCATTAGCCTTCACAGATCACCTCAGCCCGCTATTCAAAGAATGCTTTCCCGATTCTAAAATTGCCAAGAAATATGGTTCTGCAAGAACAAAAACATCAGCCATCATTCTATTATTATTTTGCCTAAATCAGGGTTTATACACAGTAAACAAAGACTGAAATATTTTTTAATTAGGGTTAGGTTCACCAAACATTTCCTCTGCACGCTCATGCCCGCGTTCTAGAATTTTACAGAGTCTCACTCCAGCCGGAGTCCCAAAGTTGGCAACCCTGACACACACACACACAGACACACAGAGACACAGGGTAAACACTGTAGCTTCATGCTCCACCCCGCCGGGCAGGGTGACAGCATTTACTCCCCTGGTGAATGACCTCTCAGCAGGAAGGAAGCTGCGGCAGAGCAGTGGCAGAGGAGGTAGACGGAGCAGTCCCGAAGTGACCTGAAACATTAAGATATCATTTTTAATGTATTTATCCACTGGGATCATATTCTCCTCTGTCCCAGGCTTTAGGTGTTTGTTTCCAGGCCTGTAATTGTGTAAATGGTTGTTGAGTGAGTCTGTTGTACTACATGTGTCTCTTGTTATTCTTTAAGGGTACACAGGTGTCGTGGTGGCAAAGTGTGCATGCATGAGATGCCATGGACGATATAGTAGTTATATGATTTGAAACAGGTACCACGGCCACCTGGACATCAGGGTTAGCTAGGGGTTAGTGTCAGGCAAGAGCATCCAGAAGTGTGTGTGTGTGTGTGTGTGTGATGTTTAGTTGAAACTATGTCAAACTATATTCACACTCATAATAAACTACATTAATTGAACAAAGTCTTTGTTAATGCTGCTGGTTAGGGTGACTTGACACGGTTCAATTTAAATTACAAAGGTAATTTAATGTAATACCTTTCATTTAGTGCCACAGGGTCAATTGCATTCCACCTGCTGCTGATCCAATGTCCTCCTGCTCTCTGCTTCTGTGCCAAAGTCCAACTCGCCACTGTCTCCTGTCTCTGTGACACACGGTTCATTTTCTGTGGGCCAAACAAGTTTCACATTTAATATATATGTCCTCAGTTGCAGAGGTGGGACAAAGTCATTGTTATGCAAGTCACAAGTAAGTCTCAAGTCTTTGCCCTCGAGTCCCGAGTCAAGTCGAGTCAAAGATGAGGCAAGTCCCGAGTCGAGTCACAAGTCAAAGCCAACAAGTCTCAAGTCGAGTCCAAAGTCCTACCATTTTAGTTTCGAGTCAT
>JAHKKI010000079.1:0-21661 GCA_029465975.1 Dallia pectoralis | reverse complement strand
CACAGGTAAGAGACAATAAGCCTAGTTGTACAGTAGTGGGCCAGAGGTATAAAAGTTACCCTTTAAACAGACATTTAGGTGTCTCTTTGTGCAAGTTCCTGAGTGTTTCTCATGATCAGCAAAAACATCTACAAGGGGTCAACTGTATGATAAAATAATAATAAATACATATACATTTATATATATGTATACACAGTGTTTACATTGGAATTGTAGAGTTTAATATTTTGGGTTGTTCAAATGTCAGGCTTGAAAACACCAGACATTTCTCATTTGCAAAATAAATAGAATCTCTGTGCAATTATAATTAAAACGTTTAACAGACAAAGATGATGTCATGTTTAACATGAACTACTACAGTAATACACCCAAATATATTCTACGTTGTCTATCTGTCATGACCGGGCAAGATCAGGCAAGATTCAACCCAAAAGCTGACTGGACGCAGGTGAAATGTCTAACAGTATGGTTTATTGTTAGATATAATCCAGAGGGGTGTGGCAGGTGTCATTTTTTTATTTAAACTTTATTTAACCAGGTAGGCCGATTGAGAACAAATTCTCATTTGCAACGTTGACCTGGCCAAGATGAGGCGAGAAAATGTGCACGACGAAATACAGTTACATTATAAGTACACAGAACACAGGAGTGCAAGTACCAATGGGACTCAATAAGGGAATACAGGGTCAAGTGGATGATGAGGTATATGTGGTTCTGTTGAGCAGCATTGATAAGGCACTAGCAGACGATAAGCAACACTGGTAACAAATACTGGCTGGTAGGCTGACGCAGGAATAAGTAGAGGAATAACTCAACTCATGTAACTTTACAACCTGGCCGGGACTGAAGGTCTGGTTGTCTCAGGTCCAGGTGTGAGCGATGAGTAATCCTGAACAGTTGCGCAGGGGAACAGATCAGGGAGTCTTGAAAATCGGCCACTGTCCACCAGGTGGAGACAAACACACACAACAGTTAAATATTGTCGGAGGTAAGTCAGCTATTCTATTTTACCTTTGGAAATAGTCTGTCACTTTCCTCGTCTTATTGTTTCCACTTGGCCATAGAGTTACTAAACAGACTTTTAGAAATATTGACATTGTCACTCATATTTTAAACGCTTTAACGTACGTCGTTATTGGGTTGGGCCGGGTATTCTATTTAATTCATTACAACGTACGTCCTATTCACACAATCTCATTCAGGTTGGACAAGTCACTTGACATATTGACTAATTGTTACAACCGTGTAGTTTCGTGTGACCGATGAAGCAAGCTGTGTATCTTTGAGATGAACATTTAAAAATTATTTCAGTTTTGGTTTAGCTATGACTCTTTGTGGCCTGTCAATACTGAATCTCCATCATTTGTAATGATAATGAGATTTCTGTGCCAAAAAGCATCATTGAAGCCAGCTTCCAGCTAACCTCTTCTCAAAGCATTACATATGGAATTGGAATCAGCGGCCTGTTTCAATTCAACCAGATCTAGAAACATGTCATGAACATCACCATTTCACATCTCTGTGTTTGTTTCTTTAACCAACCAGTCTTTTTACTGCTCACTACTCCATTGATCCATTCATCAGATGGAAGTGCGTTCCAGGTCCTTTGTCAGACAGTAACAAAGTCATTGCATCGCTGCATCCCAATTCACCATCCTTTAAGAACGACCACAGATTCCTGTCCTACCAGCCATGGCACTGCTCTCTTGTCCAGCAATGAGGTGTTTGATGTCCTATCTTTTCATCCTGTCAGTTTCTGAAAGTACAATTTGCCAAAACATCTGATATGACGACATACATCTGTAAGTTCAGTCTCTTTTCAAATTCACCTCATTACTACAAGGTCCTGATTGCTCACTGTCCTCTTGAACTCCTCCTGCCTGCTGACTGATCCTCCAGAACGCCTCCTGACTGTCCTCCTGAACTCCTTCTGCCTGCTGACAGTCGTTACGACCTCCTTCTGCTCCCTTAAGAGGACTGCACATAATAGAAAAAAATACCTTCCCTTGAAATAAAATATGTGTAAGTACTTAAAAAGAACATTTCAAAAACAGCTTAAATTATATTTCTACCTGCAGATATTAGCTCAACAATATCAGGGCTCTCAAGTGTCACGCAATGAGCGTGACAGTCACTCATTTCAGTGTTTTGTCACGCACTCCCGCCACACATTGTATTTCTCACGCGGAAAAAAATATCTATAATATATTTAATTTGCCGCAGCGCCCAACATTTGTCTGGCCGCGCAGCTCTCATTATGGAACCGGCACTAATCAAGCGCGTCTCCCTGGAGTTCTTCAGTCTAGCCCTACAGTCAATGGTCTAGCCTGACACAGCCAATCAAAATAAAAGAAACAGGCTACACAATAGCCAATCAGAAAATAGCACAATTGTATCTGGGTAAGTTTTAACGCAACAACGAATGAAAAAGAAGCATCTCCGGGAATTGTTCACGTGATTCTGGTGCAATCTTTCGAAAGTTTTGTTCACCAACCCAGAGGAAAAACCACTGGAGCTCCGAGCATCACTTTGAGCACGTGAGTACGGTAAGTCATGATCTCCCTTTTTAATGTTACTACAAATACACCTTTTCTATGGATTGAGTTGTCTTGCTGATGAAGGATAATAGATACAATACATTGTAAAAACTATATCAGTCACAATATATTCACCCCTATGTCATCCGGTAGAACATAAGAGCATCAGAAACAGCACTAGTAGATTCAGAGACAGCTTCTATCCTGGATGCTGGACTCTACTCAACCATCTCACTCTCAAATGCCACACTTGTCACTTTTTAGAATTAATCCTAAAATTCATCTTTTTTTATTTTACCTCGACTATTTATGTACTTTATATTTAAAAAAATCTATAAAGTTGAGATTACTTTGAGCACAACAAATTACCATGACTGATAAATATTATTTAATATGATTGTATGACAATAAACTTGAAACTGGTATAACCCAGAGAAATACTATAAGATGCCTTTATTTGACTAACTTTCTATATGTCTTCTGTCACACTGTCAGGAGAAAAATTCAATGTGGGTTTCACCACCAGAGCTACACTCAACAGGCTCCTTGAGGCTAGAGAGGTCACACCACAGAAGGCTCAACAATTCCAGCAAGTAGCACTGGCCTTCTTGGTCAGAGCTGTGGAGTATGCCATGGAGAAACTCCCATTGAAAGATTCTCTCCTGAAGCATGCACGATTTGTTGATGTGCAGCTGAGAGCTGAGTGTGGGGTTGAAGATGCCCTATACTTTGTATACAGGCAAGGGTTTTCACATTCGGATTATATATTTTTAAGTTTAATGATCATGATCACAAAACAAATCTGTCTGTCACTGTATTCTAATCAGTCTTGTACACATGTGGTCTTTTTAAGATTTCAGGAACTCCTTCCTTTTCATGACCCTAAGGAACAAGACCAAGTAAGTGAGGAGTTTATGGAGTACCAACTCATGGACATTGCCATGCCTCAGGTCCCAACACACAACATGACTTGCTCAATATTAATTATGCCCCTGGTTCCTTTTTTTAAAGGTGACTGGGTTGAACTGATGCCGAGAGGGTATTCTCCATGGTCGGTTTGAACAAAACCTCAACTCGAAACAGCTTATCTATGGATGGGACATCATGAAAATGGCTGGGCTTGAGCCGAACTGCTTCAAATGGGAGCCAACACCACACATGATAAAGGAGTCCAAAAAGGCAACAAACATCTACAATAAACAACACCAGTCATAATCTTGCACGCGCACGCACACACACACAGAAATTGAATAAATACTTTGTATTTGGGTGAACTGTCAGTGCCATGTGTCAAATATTTTCTTCTGCAAGTCTGAGCAATTATTAACAACAAAAACACAAATAATAATATAATTTATGAAACACACCCATTCCCTCGAGGGCGGCGGGCGGGGAGCGATATGTCACTCTTGCCTGTCTTCAAAACTTGAGAGCCCTGCAATATATTGGTACAATTATAATAGCACAACCTACATGATGCATTTTACGATTAAGTGCTAAAATAACACAAACATAGTTTATCCTAACAAAATGAACAGAAGAACATTCACGGTTCAGCACAAAACAAGGGCGTTGGAAAAGTCTTTCCACATTGTGACAAGAAATAAGACATAAGCTCCTTGCTGGATACAGATCGAAACGAACTAGTTAGTGAGCGACATCTGAAGGTTTATGTACGTAACTTAATCATGTTAATATGATCAACATACTTTTGAATAGTCTATAGTTCATTGTCGTTACAAATACGGTCGTGACAGAAATATTAGAGATCTAAATTACCGTAGTGTCGTTTTTTGTAATAGCTAACATACATGTCTCGTGTTGGTTTGAATTCTGTGAAGCACATGGCTACTTTACATAGTCCACGGCCCGGTGCCTCATTCACCTCGTTCCATTTTGTTCCATTTTGGTTGCTGAGCAGGATTGGCCATTTGACATGTTCGACAGCCAATAGCCTTGCGAGTAGAGCAGCATATGTCCCGCCTCCCACACGGACCTCCTGTACTTGTCCGCATCCATCCAGCCAATCACTTCAACTGCTAGGTATCCGTGGGAACTTTTATCTATCTACACTAGTAATTGCTATTGCTAGCTTTACCGTGAATTAATAGTTGAACTGAGGGTAAGTTCCATTGATCAATGAAAAAAAAAACAATTTGATCTCGTGTTTCCGATCATTTAAAAGCTGGTCATGCTAAACGTACTTGTCAGTTATAATTGTTGAATGTTTCACTTACAAAAGTACAGTAACACTAACGATGCAGCCAATACTCTTTGTGAAACTCTAACACTATCTAGTCAAATAAGTCATACAAGCTATACATGTAGTAGGGCAGCAATTTAGTGTCTGTGTCACTCTGTCTTTGTGCGTCTCTGTCTGTGTAGTTTGAAGCTGTTGAAACATCTCATTCCTGCCAGTCGTCATGGAATTGAATCAAGGTATGTCTCTGTTTATGTGCAGGGCCAGTTGTGAAGAAAACTAATTTCAAATGACCTGCTCCCTAATTGTGTTAATTTCATAGATAGCTATAACAAGGTTACACTTGAAATTGGTGAAGGTAAGTGGTTCATTCTAAAATCACGTAGAAATCACTGTAGAATAAGAATGACCCATTTACATCCCCTTCGCATGCCATGGATATTAGCCATTACAGTCTTTGGTGTGTAATTTGCGCATCAATTTTCTCTGGGTAATTATTGTCTTCGTTTCTTGCTGTATCACTCTCATCTGTAGCTTTTATAATGTAGATGTATATACAGCCAATATGAAATGATTCTAACACCGATCTGAATACATCTAAGTGCAACATTTGTTTACAGGCTTATGGTGATGTTTTATTGTGCTCTTTAACTCACGATGGGATTTTTTTGTCAAATTCCTACGCTTTTGTTGCAGTTCCTTCTCGACCGGAACCTATTGCCTGTCCTCAGACTCGGTCAGGAGGTGGACCAGTTCAGCCAGCTGCTGGCAGTTCGGTAAACACATCACCTCACCTATTACTTAGCTATTACACTTTTTTTGTGAGTTGGCAGTAAGTGTTTATTATCCAGTCTTCTGCATCTGGTAGGTCATTCTCCCTGAGGGATGGAAGCTGACCCTCCCAAGAGAGCAGCAGCAGTGGGTCAGCCGAGCCATTTTTACCACAGACAAGCATCTCAAGTGTGTCCTGAAAAAACAGCTTGAGTTGTGGTACTTTCCACCTCTGCCTCCCAACATCACTCATCAGCCTCCAGCATCTCCCAACTCGTACTTCCTCCGTCCATTTTGTCTCTGGATGCCCTATCGACTGTGGGCGTTTAGATTTGTGTGCACCCAGTCGCAGTGCAACGGCCGCAAACTTACAGGCTGCGGGGTGTATGAGACCGTCCGGAAGGTGCTGGACCTGGACGGGTGGTATTTTATGGGGACCGAATACCTGGAGTGCAGCAGATGCAAGAAAAAGTGGGCCAGCTGGTCTCTGGATGTGCTGAACCAGCTGGACCCAAGTCATCGGGCCAAGTTCCCAGCCATCTTGACGTATCGGTGAGTAGCTCACACCTTTGACTTCTCATGTGAAAACAAAAGTGTCTGTCTGTGGGTGTCTGAGAGGGGGTGTCAGACCTCCGACAATCCAAGCACAAGCACCCATCTTAACCTTGTGGAGAAACGGGGGGCATCTCCAGTAGGGCCGTTCTAAAGTCACATTCAAATGCTTATTAGGATTTCTTATCAGCAGCAGGAACCCATTAAGCTCGATGGGAGGGGCCTGCAGTCTCCTCAACCCCCCATGAAGTATAATGAACGGCCCAATCCACACACACACACACACAAACACACACACACACACACACCCCCCCCCACTGTCAAACAGTTTGTCTGTCTATCTGTGTTTCAGGCTGTCCTGTGACATGAAGGTTGTCAGACTGATGAGAGAGCGGACACTTGGCAACAGCGTAACCAGGCTATACAGCCTACTGAGGGAGCTGCACGGTGCTGACTGGATGGCTCGGACCCTGGACTACCTGACAGTCTGCGACCACTATGTGGTCCCAGGTGTCGCATCAGTGAGGATAACACCACCTCCTCATATTCCGGTCCCTTCAGCCCAGTGGCTACAGACTGTCCACGGCTACGACGTCCTCTTTCAGGTGGAGGACTTCAAAGCCAGGATCACCTCCACCTTTGGCTCCATCCTAAAGATGGATTCAACCAAAAAGGTGAGGTATAATGAACATTTGTCCTCCTTCGTCCTATCTGGTTAAATAAAAGTTAACTAAACAAAGTATTCATTGGTTCATTATACAGGGAACCACACTAGTTACAGTTTGTTATATATAAATGATTATAATCAACCTCATTAATGTATAGTTGTGGCTTATTGCCCGCGTGTTTCATGCGACTTATCTCAGGTGACCAAAAAGCTGGCGGGAGCAGCACACGGGACGGCAGCGTGGGCTACAAATGTGGGCAACGAGTACGGCCAGGTGCTCATCACGGTTCTGACCGACAGCGAGGGAGAGGGCCTGCTGGACATGACAGCCGGGCTCCAGAATCGCTACAGTCAAGCGGGAGTGGCGGCACCGAAACTGCTCTATGTGACCCGGGACTGCTGCACCCTGATGGGCAAGGGTAGAGCGGCAGCCATGTTCAGCCGGTGGGAGGACCTCTATGTCAGGCTGGACATCTGGCACTTCATCCGTCGCTTTGCCGGCGGCGTCACTTCAGAGAGCCACCCTCTGTATTCGCTGTTCCTCCAGAGGCTGTCTTCCTGCATATTCGTGTGGTGTGCAGAAGATGCGGAGCGTCTGCGGGAGGCCAAGCGAGGGGAGTTAGCGGCGCGCCGCATCGGCGGCCTCTGTGACTCTGACATAAATGAGATAATCACCTCCGAGGAAATGGCCCTGCACTGTCGTCGACAAACGCGCGGAGCTGAGGACACGGAGCGTCTCATTGGGGAGCTTCTGGAGTGCCTTATGAACGCCACAGACACCATGGGAATCCCTCTCCTGGACCGGGACAGAATGAAGGTCATCTGGCAGACCCAGAGACGGCACGTGACCTGCATACAGGACCCTCCTGGCGTCTCGCTCTATGTGAAGACCAAATCTGTGACCAAGGGAGGGGTGGTTCTCCCGGTTCTACGATGTGCACGAGGGTCAAACTCCTTGGAGAGTTTCCACCTCCACCTGAACCGCTTCATTCCTGGTACGTGTTGATGCATTGGTCACATTATCTTGTGTTCTACCAACTGTGAGCATTTAAGGACTTCTAATTTATTATAGTTTACATTTACAGGAACAAGTGCTAGTGCCGCGCACTTTCAGGCCTACCTGCTTGAGGGGTTGACTAGGTGGAACGAGGACCGTGCAGAGGCTGCAGCGCTGGGAGATCGCCAGCAGTCTTTGCACTCCTATGATGGTGCAGCCCAGGACGCCATCAACAAACTGAGCCAGGAACTCATGGGTTGTAGTCTTGTTACAGACTACACAAAGCCTGCAAAATACACTGGTATGTATCTATATTCTCAGTTCTGCACAAAATGTACAGATTTAAACACACTGCATGAATAGAAACACACGCACGCACAACTGTTGGTATAAAACTTTGTATTGTTTCTGAAGGGGAACTCATTGGGGTGGAGTACCTGTACTCCCAGACTGGTGGGCGTCATCGGGTGCTGGATTACAACCTTGGGATGGACCCAGATGTCCCAGATGGGATTCCTGATGACATGGAGACTGAGCAGAGTGAGGGAGTCCAGGTGGAGGGTGATGAGGAGGTTGACCCCACCATTCTGTGGCACTCTCTGGATGAGAACCTCCCACCTCTTCCGCTTGTCAGGAGTGCCGCTCCATCGCCCCCGGCGGTCTGTCTGGACCAGGAAGAGGATGTGAGTGCATATCCACAACCTGAACTACGTGCATTGGCATTTTCTTCATACTCAATAATCCAACTCCATGCGATTATACTTAATATTTCCAGGAGTACCTCGGGCCTGATGGTGTTGATGGGTACCAGCATGTGGTCCTCTTGGTCAGAAGTCTAGTGGGACTCCTGGAGGCCCCGAGGATCTCCACTCGTCACGCCAATGAGATCATCGCCCTCTGGGAGAGACTTCCGGAGGTGGACAAGGTGGCAGTCATCTACCCCAGGAGGTTCCCAGGGTCTGGACGTGCTCTGTGGCCCAACACCAGTAGGACAGTAGAGGCATTGTTTTTGGAGCTTTGCCAGAAACACCCTGCTGGCAAGACTGTCCACGGTGTGCGGGTCAACAGGTGGGCTGCCATGTTGTCCGACTACAGGACCATCAGGACCATGGTGCTGGGATCTCCACACCTAAGGGAGCAAACCAGGCTCCAATTGTTTGAGGTCAACCAGTTAACGCTGACACAGTGGTGAGTCATTAACGCTATTAATGTTATTTATGGAGTTCAGAGCCGGACACTGGACTACTTATTGATATTAACTGACATGCTGAATGTTTTACAGGTACAACTCCCGGGTGACCTCAATGGAGAAAGTCACCCATCACCCGGGCACGGGCAGCATGAATTCGGCTAGAGAGGGTGCGGGGCCTTTCGACCCTGCCGATGATCATGCTGCACCGGCGACAGCGCCAGAACCATCTACTGGCACTTACCAGATGCCTGATGACCAGGGAGGGCAGCCAGTACAGCGTGGCAGAGGGGCCACATATCGGCCACCGCTTCCCCTCCAACAGCCTACCACCTCCCACCTGGTTGCTACGGACCTGGCCGCAACCACCACTGCTCTGCCACCCCCCGTTGGAGGACCCACTGTCTCCAGGGCAACACTTTGGAGGGCTCGAAAGAGACTTGAGTCCGGGAAGGCAGTCCGTGTCCACAAGCCCTACATTTGCACAAAATGCAGCCAGCCAAAAACTAGGCAATATGGACACAGCTCCTTTAAAGGAATTCGTTTCTGTGCCACTACCTCAGGTGGGCAAACTTTGGCTGGTTGGCGGGACCTGATGAGGTCCCAACATGGCGGTGGTACACAGGGCCAGTAGACCTACCGCCAATGACTGTCTGTCTGCCTGTCTGTCTGTCTGTCTGTCTGTCTGTCCGTCTGCCTGTCTGTCTGTGTGGCTGGCTGTTTGTCAGCCTGTCTGCTGTAATTGCCTTCAAAGAACTCTACTGTTGGGCCGTCTGACATTGTCTCCGGTATACACAGCCACTGTGATGAAATCTGTGTCCTGTAGACAAAAGTATCAGCGAACAAAAGATGACAGCAGGGGGTCTAAGGTGTGAACGGCCCAACACACCCAGTCATCTCTGATTGGCTCCTGCAACAAACTGAACAGCTCTTCACATTTACATTTTCCCCACATCTTGGAGAAATGGAAGATTTACATTTTCAGAGATCTTTTGGACCTCATTCGAAACTCATTACTCACATATGCAACTCAACATGCCTTGGACAAAGTAGGTAAGTTGTTAATAACTAATTACAACTATTTGATTTGTAGAGTCCTTTACATTTTTGGGAATTATCTGAAAATGCATAACTTCCTAGACAACTTTATATTTGACCGACATGTTGAGTCGACTTTTGTTGTTCATTCAAGCTACATAGGCTGGATTCGCCAGCTCACCACCAAATGCTGGTCTGCCAAATGGATCGGCTGAGGATGGAAGCCAAGAGTGAAAGGCAAAAGAGGGCAAGACAGTGGACAGCCATCTCCATGGACCCCAATGCCCTCTCATCCATTGGAAAATTCAGCCGTCCACTGTGGCCACCGGTTCAGGACAATAATCCCCCAAAGGGTGAGTTATCATACCTGCACATTTTGGCATTTTAATTTCTGAATACGGGTTAAATACGAGCTTAGAACTTGTTTTTTTTTTTACCCATGCAGACAAGAAGTTGAGACTGCTATCCTCCATCACCATGAAGAAGAGACGGCCCGCAACAAGCATTCCCCCCACCGAGTATCCTGTCAGGCTGCATTACTGCTTGGTACGGGAGCTGCACCGCTGCTGGCCGCAAGGCCCTACAGAGGGTGGTAAAATCTGCAGAGCGCATCATTGGCTGCCACCTCCCTTCTGTGCATAGCATCTACCAATCACGATGCCTCAGAAAAGCCAGAAACATCATCAAGGACAATAGCCATCCAGGCCGTCGCTTGTTCACACTGCTCCCATCTGGTCGACGTTACCGCAGCATTGGTACACGCACTTCCAGACTGAAGAACAGCTTCTCTCCTCAGACCATAAGGCTCCTCAACCAGTCACACTGATCCTACCTCCATGTATCTACCACTGGCACTAGATCACTTTAATTACAGTATTTTTAGTAACTAAGTAAGGGGGTAGTAAGGGGGGGCACTTTTGTGAAGCAGCAGCCTGGGGGAAAACTGCCCAACAGTGGCTGGAGAAGAAGAGAGGACCAGGGCCACGAGTGCCAAGGACCACAGCATGGAGGCAAAGGAAGAAACCGCAGGGTTTGAAAAATATACAAATCAGAAAAACGAGTTCCTAATATGTTAAATATCCTAAATGTTCATAATAGAAAAGAAAACCTAACACATGTACATTTATTTTCATGAACTATGATTATTGCATGAATGTTGGGCTAGCCAGCAACTTTAATACTTTCGAAACACAATATTTTGTGATGTGTTTGTTGCCATACAAAGCGTTAGCCACGATGCTAAATCTCGTCATGTTCAATATGGGGATCTCGTCACACCTCTGCTATTAAGCTATTTAGTGGGAACTAGCCAATAGGACATGGAACATAACTCCATGACAACAGTTTATGATGTAACAATCACTATACGTCATCAGAAAACTTATAAGCAAGTTGTCGAGAATTCTAAGTCATTTATGCACTTGACAGCTTTGCGATCACACTGCTTTCTCTCTCTCTCGATACTATTTGCAAGTAATATTATTGATTATATTACTGTTACAGTAATGGACATCCTTCAGTTTCTGAGCCAGTTTGGACCCCTCCACCCATTTCCTCTGGACCAGGTTACATGGGATCTGTTGAGGAAGCTTCCTAGGGACGCTTTGGCTTCATGGCTGGTCAATCAGATGACCGGAGGACTTCCCACCTCTGGGGGACACTCCCAGAACCAGGTTTGTTAAGCTTAGATGTCAGTGAGTGGTCTCTATAATGTACACATCTTTGGACTGGGTTTATACAGGGTCACTCTACAAGAATGAATACAATGTTAATATAAAGAAATAATTGATATCTTTTTTTTTTTTAATTGCAGGGGAATTATAAATGTCCATTCTTGAATACGCCTCCCTCTGGAAGCCAGTACCAGCCCAACTCCTTCCAACCAGTCTCCAGTCAAAGAGACAATGAGGACAATCTCATGGAATGGACAGAAGGGCCCCAGGTCACCAGTATGTGGCAAAACCAAGTCCCCTCTCACCAGGACGAGCGGCCAATGGATGTTGATGTGGTGAAAGTGAGACACATCAACCGATGGCGCCGCGGAGGGCCGGTTCGACGCTGAGCTGCGCCGTGTTTTGTGTAATTGTCAGTGTTAAATCAGTGTACAATACACTGATTTAACACAGACAATTACACAAAAGGACGAGGCTGTGGGTGAAGACGAGTAGTCAGGAACGGGGACTCTATCTTAGTTTGTCACTACCAGTAATTTATTTCTATCAGTCGATGTCTCATATCCTGTATAGCGTCTCTGGCTGGTGTAGAGTGCCACTTTGTCCTCCTAAGTCATTGCTAAAGGACAACGCACACTTTCAGTTGGTGCTTTTCAAATCTGTCCGTGTTACATTTAATATAACCCGATGTCCTGTTTCCTGTTAGGTCATTGTGCTGCTGATCAAACCAAGAAGAAAGGGTCCTTCCAATCTACCCAACACATCACCCCTCCCAGTCGTCCTGGTCACCCCTCAGAGGCTGGTTCCTCTCTAGGTTTTCTTCCTAAATTTGACCCTCAGGGAGTTTTTCCTAGCCAATTCGTGACAAATTTGTGGCTGTATAAATAAATTTGATTGATTGATTGGTTACCAAGTGTTGTTGTTGTTTGTAAACTGTAATATTTTCACATTGAACACACACTGGTCTTTACAATACCCTTTGTTACTTCCTTAATTTTCTACTAATTGAAAATAAACATGATTGGTAGATTGTAGCCTATTTTCAATTAGTAAGAAGAGTAAGGAAACAACAAGAAGACCAGTATTATTCAATGTGAAAATGACACGGTTACAGGCAACAGCAACACTTGGTAATCAATCAATCAAATAATACGGCCTGGGGTATGACAGTGACTGGGAAACTCCTATTGGAAGAAAACAGGAAAGAACCATCTGGTGACCAGACGACAGGAGAATTATTCTGTTGAGCAGTGGAAGGTCTCTTCTTTGGTTTGATCAGCAGCAGCACAACGAAGCAGAGACATCTGAGACCCTTATTAAATGTAACACCGGAACGGAACACCAATGAAGTGATAACGTATCACTAGCAACAACTAGGAGGACAAAAGTGGCACTCCTGGGCTATACAGGAGTATGAACATCGACTGATAGAAGCAAAGACTTACTGGCTCAGTGACAAACTAGATAGAGTCCCCGTTCCTATTTTCGTCTTCACCACAGCCTCGTCCTTTGATGTAATTGTCTGTGTTCGTCAGTGTGTTGTACTATGATTTAACACTGACAGTCGGCGCTCAGCGGGCTGCGGCCATCATTGATGTGTCTCACTTTCATTGGCCAGCTCGTCTGGCGGAAAGAGACCAATTTTTACCACATACTGTGACAGAGACCCCTCTGGCTCCATTCCATGGATTGTCTCGTGCTCTTTGACTGGAGGCACAGGGCAGAGGTTGAGGCTGTACTACAGCCGGAAAGGAGAGGCGCTGACTAAATTGGACATTTACCCACTGCAGTAAAAAGATATCAGTATTTCTTTACCATTAACATTGTATTCATTCTTGTGATGACCTAGCCAACAGTCCAAGATGTGTACATTATAGAGACCATACTGACATCTAAGCAACAAACCTGGTTCTGAAGTGTCCCCCAGAGGTGAGGGCGGTCATCTGATTGACCAGCCATGAAGCCAAAGCGTCCCTGGGAAGCTTCCTCAACAGTCCATCATAACCTGGTCCAGAGGAAATGGGTGGAGGGTCAAACTGGCTCAGAAACTGAAGGATGTCCATTACTGTAACAGTAATATAATCAATAATATTACTTGCAAATAGTATCGAGAGAGAAAGCAGTGTGATGTAAAAATGTCAAGTGCATAAATGACTTAGAATTCTCGACAACTTGCTTATAAGTTTTCTGATGACGTATAGTGATTGTTACATCATAAACTGTTGTCATGGAGTTATGTTCCATGTCCTGTTGGCTGGTTCCCTTCCAATAGCTTAATAGCAGAGGTGTGACGAGATCCCATGACAGACATGACGAGATTTGGCAGTTGTGGCTAACGCACATGTAATAACAAACACATCACAAATATTGTGTTTGAAAGTATTAAAGTTGCTGGCTAGACCAACATTTATGCAATAATCATGGTTCATGAAGATAAATGTACATGTGTTGGAATTTTCTTTTCTGTATGAACATTTTAGGACGCATATTAAGGAACTCGTTTTGACCTGCAGTTGCCTTTCCTTTGCCTCATGCTGTGGTCACTGGCACTCGTAAGACTCTGGTCGCCTCTTCTCCAGCCGCTGTTACCGAGGCTACCCTTCTAAAGTGCCCCCTTACTACCCCCTTGCTTAGTTACTAAAATACTGTAATTAAAGTGATCTGGAGAATGCCAGTGGTGAATACATGAAGTAGGATCAGTGTGGGCTGGATGAAAGGCCTTGAATTGCTTCAGTCTGGAGGGTGCGTGGCCTTAGCTGCTGCGTGCTGTCGACAGATACAGAGGCAGTGTGAGCAAGCGGCTGACACGGATAGCTATTGTCCTTGATGATGTTTCTGGCTTTTCTGAACATGTGTTCAACAGATATATGCACAGAGAGGTGGCGGCCCAGTGATGCGCTCTGAACTTACCACTAACAGGGCCTTGCGGCCAGCAGCATTGCAGCTCCGCCTGGCAGTGTGCAGCCTGACACAGATACTGGTGAAGAAGCTGCTTTGTTGCGGGCATCTCTTCTTCATGGTGATGAGAGACCAGCGATCTCCAACTTCTTGTCTACACAGAGTAAAAAAATAACAAAATTCTAAATATATTTAACTGTATTCAGAAAATGTAAATGCCAAGTATGTGCACAGAGCTGCTGATAACTCACCCTTTGAGATTGTGTCTGAACCCATTGTGGCAGTCTGGGCGGCACAGATTTTGTGGATGAGCATTGGGAGTCATGAGAGTGGCACATCCCTGTCTTGCCCTCTGCCTTTCACTCTTGGCTTCCGTCGGCCATTCCCATTTGGCAGACCAGCGAGCATGTTGGCTGGCAGATCAACTATGTAGCCGAGGAATGAGCTGGCAAAAAGCCGACTCAACATGTCGGTCAGAGCTGAGTTGTCTAGAGATTAATAATTTTCAGACAATTCCAAGAAATGTGAGGAACTACCAAATCCCAGTGGTTGTGGTGGTGTGGCAACACTGACTCCAAGGCATGTTGGTTGCATATGTATTTGAATGATCCCAAGATCTCATGTAAATCTTCATTTCTCAAGATATTGAGGAAATAGCAGTGTGAGGCTGTTCGGACTGTTGCAGGTGTGAAGACTTGAGTGTGTGGCGTTCACACAGAACCCCTGCTGTCATCTTTGTCGCTGATATTTGGCCTACAGGACACAATTTCATCACGGTGAATGGCCAATATACCGAGACAACTGTCAGGCGGCAACAGGCTGGGGATAACAGAGGCAATTACAGCAGACAGGCTGACAACCAGCCGCGAACTGAACGGGCAGACAGTGGTGTTTGAACGGGCAGACGAGGCAGACGAACAGTGTTGGCAATGTCTACTGGCCTGTGTACCACAGGACCTCATCGGGCTCCCGCCAACCAGCAAAGTTTGCCCACCTGGGTAGTGGCACGAAGGCGAATTCCTTTTAAGGCTGTGTCATATTGCCTGGTTTTGCATTTTGTGCAGTGGGGCTGTGAACGGACTCACTACGAGACTCAGGCACTCGAGCCTAGCCTGGGCAGTGGAGTCTCGGGGAGTGGCAGAGCAGTGGTGGTTTGAGCCAGATCGCTTGTACAGCCAGTGAGGTGACAGGCTGTTGGAGGACGATGTATATGTGGCCTCTGCGTTATGCCCTCCCTGTTTGTCATCAGGCATCTGGTGGTATGCTCGGTAGTGGTTCTGGCAGCTATGCCGGCATGTAACATGATGCATCGGCAGTCGAGCCCGCGCCCTCTCTAGCCGAAATTCGCTGCCCGTGCCCGGAAGTGATGAGTGACTTCTCCATTGGCGAGTTGCTCACCTGTAAAACGTATGTCGAGTTAATATCAATAAATCGAATAAATAACATTAATAGATGTGGCTTTCACCACTGTGTCAGCGTTAACAGCCTCAGGCTGGTGGGCAGGTTTGCTCGCTAGGCTGTGGAGACCTCCCGGCACCAGTGGTCCTGATGTCTGTAGTCGAGGCATGGCAGCCCACTGTTGACCGCGCACCGTGGACAGTGCGCCCAGCCCAGGATTGTTTCTGGCAAGGCAAAAGGCACTCTACTGTCTAACAGTGTTAGTACAGAGGCGTCCCGCCCTGAAGTCCTGGGAGTGGGTGACTGCTGCGCCACTCCGGAGAGTCTCTCCCGGGGCGATGATCTCATTGGCGGCAGGCAGTGGAGATCCTCGGGGCCTCCGGGAGGGTCCCACTTGGAGCTCTGGCCAGAGGACTACCACGAGTACCCGCCATCGGAGCGAAGGTACTTTCCTGGAAATATTGAAGTAAACGTAGTGGATTGACAAACTCATGACTCTGTCTGCCGTGGGTTCAGGTTGTGGATGTGCACTCATCTTCCTGGTCCCGAACACAGACCGCCGGCGATGGGCGGCACTCTGGCTGGCGAGAGAGGTGGGGAGGTTCTCATCAGGAGATACCACCAGAGATGGTGAGGTCGACACCCTCACCCTCCACCCTGGACTCCTCGCCTGCTCAGTCTCCATGTCATCAGGAATCCCATCTGGAAAGGACAGCCTGGGTCCATCCCAGGTTGCTCAATCCAGCACCTGATGACGCCCACCAGTGCAAAGAGTACAGGTACTCCACCCCAATGATTCCTTTCAGAAACAATGCAAAGTTTTATACCAACAGTTGTGCGTACGTGTGTTTTCTATTCATGCAGTGTGTTTAAATCTGCATTTTAATGCAGAACTGAATATAGATACATACCAGTGCCTGTTTTGCGGGCTGTGTAGTCTGTAACAGACACGGCCCTTCGGCGTTGATGGCGTCTGGGCTGCACTGCATCATAGGAATGCAAGAGACTGCTGGCGATCTGCCAGCCTTCCTTCTGCGATCTCGTTCCGCCTAGTCAACCGAAGCCAGGCCTGAGAGTGCCTTGTTCAGTATAGGCTATAATGAAATTAAGGGCTCAGCAAATAACTCACGGTAGAACACAGTGTGTGACCGAAATGCATCAACACGTACAAAAGAATGGCGGTTCAGGTAGTGGGGACCACCGCACATCAGCGTAGGAGTGCCTTGGTCTGATCTTCACGCCAGAGCGAGACGCCCGGGAAGAGTCTGTATGCAGGTCACGTGCCGTCTCTGGAGTCTGCCAGATGACCTTCATTCTATTTGATCCCAGGAGAGGATTCCCCATTCTGTGGCGTTCTTCAGAAAGCTCCCCAATGAGCGGCTCGTCTGTCCTCAGCTCCTGGCCGCGTTGTCGGCGCGAGTGCGAGACCACCACCAGTGTCATCTCGTATGTCAGGTCACAGGGCCGCCGATGCTGGCGTGCTGCCTCTTGCGGCTTGGCCCGCAGGCAGCTCCTCTTCACGCACCACCTGGAGACAGCCTCTGAAGGAACAGCCGAGCCACAGAGGTGGCTCTCTGAAGTGACGCCGCGGCAGCGGCGGATGAGCCAGATGTCAGCCGGGGTCACTCCCGCCCGGCTGAACATGGCTGCAGCTACTGTGCCCATCAGGGTGCAGCATCACGCTAGAGCTGAGATTCGACCACGCCACTCCAGCAGGCTGCTAGCGTTCTGGGCCCCATTTGTCGTAATCCCAGCAGGCCACTGCTCCCTGCTGTCGGTCAGGCGTGATGAGCACCTGTGCCCACATTTGTAGCCAACGCTGCGTCATGATAGCTGCTCCTCGCCAGCTGATGCGTCGCATGAGGCCACGCGGTGCATGGCAAGCCACAACTACCATTAATGGTTGATTATAATCATTTATATAACAAACTGTAACTAGTGTGGTTTCCTAATGGTGAATGCTTTATTTGAACAACTTTATTTAGCAGATAGAAGAACGAAGGAAGACAAATATTCATTATACCTCGCAGCACAGTTGAATCCATCTTTAGGATAGGCCAAGGTGGAAGTGATACAAAGCATCTCCGCTGAAAGAGGACACCAAGTGGCCGTCGACAATCTGTAGCCGCTGGAAGAAAGGACGTGGGAAGATGATCTCGCGTGGCACCTGGGACACAGATGATAGCGAACTGTCAGGTAGTGTCAGATCGAGCCATCCAGTCAGCTTGCCGTGCAGCTTCCCCTCAGTAGGCTGTATAACCTGGCTGCATGACGCAAGTAATCGCTCTCATCAGTCTGAGCAACCTTCATGTCACCAGGACTGGCACTGAAACACAGATAGACAGACTGTAGCCTTTGATGAGAATGTATGTGTGTGTGTGAGCTGTGTGTGTGTGTGTGTGGACCCCAGGCCATTCATTATACTTCATGGAGGTGAGCACAGGCCTCCCCATCGAGTAATGGAGTTCCTGCTGCTGATAAGAAATCTAATGCTTCGGGCGAATGTGACAGAGCCGGCCTGCTGGAGGTGCCCCATTTCTCCGCAGGTGCTTATTGCTAGTTGTCCGGAGGTCTGACACCTGCGACGCCCACGAAGACACTTTTATTTTCACGTAATCAAGGTGTGAGCTGCAGTCGACATGGCGGGGCTGGCCGACAACTGGGTCCAGCTGGTTCAGCGCATCCCAGAGACCAGCTGGCCCTTTTTCTTGCATCTGCTGCGCTCCAGCATTCAGTCCCCCTCCTCCACCCGTCCAGCAGCTTCGAGCGGAGCTCATACACCCCGCAGCCTGTAAGTTGTGACGACCCCACACTGCGACTGGAACACAAATCTAGCGCCCACCGGGTCGGTAAGGGTCGTCAGAGACAGGTGGGCGGAGATGCCGAGGATTGGGAAGATGCTGAGGCTGTTGGGGAGGAAGAGGTGAAAGTACCTGGCTCAAGCTGTTTTTCAGGACACTGAGTCAACGTCTGGCAAGTAACCGGCGCCCGGCTGCACTGCGGTCAGCTTCCATCCCTCAGGGAGAATGACCTACCTGCAGAGGCTGGATGGCAAAAAAAAAGTGTAATAGCAGTGGTAGGTGGTGTGTGTTTGCCGGGCTGCCAGCAGCTGGCTGGCTGTCCACCTCCTGACAATCTGGTACAGGCTGCAATAAATTCGACTGCAACAAAAGCGTAATTTGACAAAAAAATAAAGCAATAAAACATCACCATAAACCTATGAGCAAATATTTACATAGATGTATTCAGGCTCGATGTTAAATCATTTCATGTGGCTAACAATACCCATCTGCATTATAAAAGCTACGAGATGAAGTATTACAGCAGAGAAGGCTGAGACAATAATGCGAAAATTGATGCGCAAATACACCAAAAATATGATAATATCCATGTGGCATGCGAAGAGGATAACTCAAATGGGTCATTCTTATTCTACAGTATTTCTCGTGATTTTAAGAATGAACCCTTACCTTTCACCAATTTCAAGTGTAACATATCTATGAGAATTAACACAGTGGAAGCGTCATTGAAGTAGTTTTCTTCTTGGCCCTGCACCATGCGGGACATACTGCTGATTGAATTCCATGACGACTGGCAGGTGGATGCAACTCAGGCTGCACGGGCAGAGACACTGGGCAAGTGACACAGGTACCCAAATTGCCCTTCCACCCATGTATAGCTGTATGACAGGCTGACAGATAGTGTTAGAGTTTCACAAAGTATTGGCTGCATGCGACAATGTTACTGTACTTTGTAAAGTGAAGCATTCAGCAATTACCAACTGACAAGTGCGTTGGCATGACCCTTTTAAATGATCGAGCTGCGGATCAAGTGTTTTTTCGTTGATGTCAATGGAGACCTCCGGTTGGCTGTGAATTCCGCGGTAAGCTAGCAATGCTTATTACTAGTGTAGACTGAATGAAGTTCCACGAGGTCTGCTTGGTGGTGATTGGCTGGATAGATGCGGACAGCAGGAGGGTCCGTGTGTGGGAAGACTTGGGCCTGTGCTGCTCTGCTCACTGGGCTGGCTGTCAGGGTGTCAAATATTGTCCTGCTCGGCAACAAATGGAACAAAAATGGTTTCAGTGAGTGGGCACCGGGCCGTGAACAATAGCCAAGTAGCCATGTCTCATTCAAACCAACTTGCAGACATGTAATATTAGCTATTACAAAAATGACTTGCTATGACTGTTTAGATCTCTATTTCTGTCTGAGCCGTATTCTTAACGACAATAGACTATAGATATTCAAAGTATGTTGTCATATTAACATGATTAAGTGCGTACATAAACCTTCGAGATGTAAACTCGCTAACTGAATTCGTTTCGTCTGTATCCAGCTGAGAGCTTATGTCTTATTTCTTGTGCAATGGAAGATTTCCAACATGAACCGTGAAGATATTCTTCTGTTCATTTTGAGATAAATATGTTTGTGTTATTTAACGCCCAATATAGTATCATGCTAATTTGTACTCTTATTGTACCAATAAACTCTAAATTTTGAACTTGGTAAATGTTATATAAACTCCCACTTCCATACACTCTGAAAATAATTATTGACAAAATTATATTATTATTTGTGTTTTTGTTGTTAATAATTGCTCAGACTTGAAAATATTTGACACATGGCACTGACAGTTCACCCAAATACAAAGTATTTATTCAATTTCTGTGTGTGTGTAGTCTTGCGCATTTGGGTATGACTGAGTGTTATTTATTGTAGATGTTTATTTTGAACTCCTTTGTCATGTGTGGTGTTGGCTTCCCATTTGAAGCAGTTGACTCAGAAGCAGCTTCATGATATTATCCTGGAGTAAGCTGTTTCGAGGTGAGTTGACCATGTATCAGTTCAACCCAGTCACCTTTAAAAAGAAAGGAACCCAGGGGCATAATTGTGGGGCAGGTCATGTTGTGTGTTCCTGGGCATGGCAACTGTCTGGTACTCCATAAACTCCTGCTTACTTGGTCTTGTTCCTTAGGGTCATGAGAGGAGTTCTGAAGATCTTAAAGAAAGATGGCTGAGACTGATTAGGCTGTGACCCAGACAGACTGTTTTGTGATCATGATCATTAAACTTAAGATATGATCCAGTGTGAAGGCCTAACATATACTGAAGTATAAATCTTCCAAGCCTTTCTCAGCTGCACATCAGCACAAATCGTGCGTGAATCTTTCAATGGGGTTTCTCCATGGCATACTCCAGCTCTGACCAGAGACCAGTGCTAACAGGTGACCAGAGCCCAGCCCTGTTAACGTCTCTGGCCTCAGGAGGCTGTTGTGAGCAGCTCACAGTGGTGAGGCCCACATTGTTTTCTCGACGATGTGGGCAGAAGACATATGAAAGTTAGTCAAATAAGGCATCTTATAGTATTTCTCTGGAGTTACTACCAGTTTCAAGTTGTTATAACTCACAATCATATTAAATAATATTTATCAGTCTGTGTTGTTGTGCTCAAGTGTCTCAACTTTATAGATTTTAAATATAAAGCCATAAATAGTCTGAGTAAAATAAAAGATGAACACAGGATTATTCTAAAAAAGTGACAAGTGTGGCATTTGAAGTGAAGATGGTAGTAAGTCAGCATCAGGATAAACTGTCTTTCTGAATCTACTAGTGCTGACTCTGATGCTGCTGCAGTTTTCAGTGATATATTGTGACTGATATGGACACAATGTATTGTCTATTATCCTTCATCAACCAAGACAACTCAATCCATAGAAAAAGATGTATTTGCTGGTAAC
>JAHKKI010000456.1:0-11910 GCA_029465975.1 Dallia pectoralis | reverse complement strand
GACAACTACAAAACTAACACAGCGACAAATCCACATAGACAAACACTCACCGACCAACATAACTGTGACATAGAAACAATAGACAGCAAATGGTGACATCTAGGCAATCCCTTTATACCCCAGTGATTACAAATCCCCAACAGCTGTAACCAGCATAAACCAGGAAGTGGGCACCCAAAACCAGACAGTGCAGTACCCTAACTCACCACTCGTGACAGATATGCAAGGTTTGAATGGTTACCACTGATAATATGTGTGAGACAACGGCTTCGCAATGAGCATTCACACTCTGATCTGAACAGTGTTTTGTGCAACGTCTTACGTGAAATAAAAACTTGGTGATGTTTGTACTCTCTACGTCATGATGTTTGGTGATGTTGTTGTGCAACAAGTGCGTGAAATAAAGGCAGGCTGGGGGAGCCTAGAGTGGAGTAGGCTACCCAAAATATCCAACCGGTCTAAGTCAGAGTGACTGACCCCTCTCCGGTTGGACGATTGCAAAATATCAACCGGTTATAGTCAGTGTGACAGACCCCTCTCCGGTTGGACGATTGAGAATGATACGGTATCTTGAGAGGCCGGATGGATATGCAAGGTTTGAATGGTTACCACTGATAATATGTGTGAGACAACCACCGCAATGAGCATTCACACTCTGGTCTGGTGATGTGTTTGTGCAAACGTGTACGTGAAATAAAGCTTGGTGATGTTTTTGTACTCACATTCATGATGTTTGGTGATGTTGTTGTGCAACAAGTACGTGAAATAAAGGCAGGCTGGGGAGACTAGAGTGTGTAGGCTACCCAAAATATCCAACCGGTCTAAGTCAGAGTGACTGACCCCTCTCCGGTTGGACGATTGCAAAATATCAACCGGTCTAAGTCAGTGTGACAGACCCCTCTCCGGTTGGACGGTGGGAATGATACGGTATCTTGAGAGGCCGGATGGATATGCAAGGTTTGAATGGTTACCACTGATAATATGTGTGAGACAACCACCGCAATGAGCATTCACACTCTGGTCTGGTGATGTGTTTGTGCAACGTGTACGTGAAATAAAGCTTGGTGATGTTTTTGTACTCTCACATTCATGATGTTTGTGATGTTGTTGTGCAGCAAGTACGTGAAATAAAGGCAGGCTGGGAGCCTAGAGTGTGTAGGCTACTGTTGTGGAAAATATACATATAGTCTGTGAAGTTCAGTAATAGTGAGGCTAAACGTATATTCGCATGTGATATGGACATCATTGAATGGGGCCCAAAACTTTAAGAACGGAAAGCACGAGACTCTGAAAAACAGGATCTGGTTCCTTCTTGAGGATAAGCAGGAATGTTATCTTTACATTGTTAGAGGGGCCCAATGCTAGAAACAGATGTCCTGTTTCTGCCTAATCTGTGATGGACTGTCAGAAGGAAATGTATACGTCTTTGTTCTTCTTTTTGTGTTGTCATCACAAATCAATGTAACTAACCTCCCTTGACCCGACTGAGGTGACCCTCGGGTTATTGTGACAGCGCCATACATTTCCTATATTATTGTATAGATCATGTGTAAGCCTCATCCGTTCTCCATCCGGTATTGATAAGTTCGTGTGGAAGGGTGTGCGTAAATTTACCCCTATATATATGTGACATTGTACTCCTGTAGAGTGGGAATAACCTGCCACTGCATTGTTGCCGTGATTGCGTGTGTTATGGTTTTCCTCATCTATCAATTAAACTGTTAGAGTTAACTTGAGAGATACTCTTGTCTGTTCTTATTTCGAGTCTGGATTCAGTGTGTATTTGCTTAATGTTATTTTAGAGATAAAGGTATAGTAACATTAATTACGTGGTATTAGAAATAATTCCATAACACTTGGGGGCTCGTCCGTCGTTCTTAAATAATCCATATTTTCTCCAAAGAAGGCCACTTCAGGACCATCTTTGAAGGAGGATAAGTGATTCAGGACAGAATTTGAACCTAAAAGGACCAAATACATACTGAATTTCAGACGGTAAGAACGTGTACAGTTTGTATACAGTTGATAGATTAAAAGGGCTAGGCCCATAATTTGATCTGTTCCAAAGATCACGGCAGTTTACTGGGTAAAATTTTGATCTGTTCTACAGGTCACCAAATCTACTGGGTGGATTTCTCAAGGGTCTCGGAGACCGGTCTCACTAGGAAACTGACGAGTTTGTCAAACAGCGCCGGGCTGATTGATTGAGACTAAAAATCCTATTTGATAGGTACCACTAGGTGGTTGCGTTCATTAATTACAGATTCTGTTGGACAGATCATTCTCTTCATTTGATTGAGACCTAAATCCTATTTTGTAGGTACCACCAGGTGGTAGTAATTAATTTACGCTACGCTTTTAATTACAGATCTTGTTGGACAGATCATTCTTTTTAAACTTATATTTCATTTTTAAGATTTTAATTTTCCTTAACCATGGGAAAGTCCTATAGTAAATCCAATGCGGTTGCTCGCCCAAAGGAGGGTCCCGCAAAAATAATGGTTGATAAATATGATGATTGGACCTGCAACCAATTGGATTTATGGTCAAAATTAGGATTTCCAGATAATGGGAGTTTCAGTCCTCGCCAAATAAGCGAGTTACAGAGCAAATTACAGGATTATGAGGACGGTAAAATTAAAAAAATGCAATCAGGTAAACGCAAAGTAGATTGGAAGGCGTTTAGTATGTGGAAAGAGGAGACGTCGCTTAGAGAGAGGCAGAAGAACAAAGCGACTACTAATCAGTGTGTCTTAGCATCTGTCACCAGGCTTGATGACGAGTTGGACGCTCTCTCCTGTCGTCCCCCGCCCTACCATCTCGCGCGGGCTGCTCTGGAGGAAGCGAGTGCTGCCCTGGAGGAAGACATGCCGAGACCGTCTTCCCCGTTTCAAGCGGGACAAGAAGTTCAAAACACTTGCTAGAGGGGTTACCGGCCAAACAGCTTCCGATGGTGGAAGTTGCTAACCCAATGGCTGGAGGTGAATACGACAATCCAGCTACCATCCTTGTGTACCGCCCATGGTCACCGGCAGATCTGAGAGACGTGGCCGCTTCCCTACCAGACCCAGAGCAAGACGGTGGTGAAGAATTCACCAGAGTTTTCCGCCAGATAATTGACCAGTACAAGCCAAACATGGCTGAGATCGAGATGCTAATGATGCGAAATCTACTGCTAAGGTGGGGCCGTGTAAAGGCGACTGGCCAGCTGACATGCCTCCCAGAACCTACGACAGCCGGGAGATCGGTTTATCAAGAGGCAGTCACGAAATTGTGTGAACGAGTTGTGCACATTTTCCAAGGAAGATGCGTTGGGAGAAGATTTCAGACTGTAAACAAAAGAAAGATGAAAGTGTTGCAGACTTCAGAAATCGTCTTGAACGAGTTTGAGCTGCACAGCGGGATGGGGAGACGACCGGACGGGGACGGAGACTCAGCCTGGGAACAACAGTGTAAGATGAGACTCGTCACGTCATGTCCGGACACACTGTGTCTCACTGGACGATGGAAGAATGGCTACTGTCTGGCCACACATAAAGCACGCCGAAAGAGTCTATCGAGGCCAGGAACACGGAAAGTTGGAAGAAAGGTTAAAGAGAGACAATAAGCTGCAGATGGCCCAGATGAACTACTTTGGGAGCGATGAAAGGAGGGGGCGTGGAGTGAGACGCGGCATGGGCCGGGGCCAATTTCGAGGACGAGGTAACTCCTACCGACCCCCTAACGGCAATGCTTGCTTACGTTGTGGTTCAATGGACCATTGGGTACGGGCTTGCCCTGAACCGGACTTGAGAAATAATTCAAATGGACAAAAAGACAATTCACGCGGTGAAGCCAGAAATCGCAATGGATTTTCGGTCAACAATCCCAGAGGCACTCGCGTTGATGCGGCTGCGCGGGATGGGGGATGGTGACGCCAGGATGAAGCGACCAATCCAGAGCCTTTAACGACAAAACTGGGTGAGATAAATCCATTACACGATCCGTCACACTCAGATATAATGCAACAGCTTAACCTACAGGCTTTTAGGGCAGATGATGATTACCATATACAACCTGAAATGTTTTTGATTGTTAATGGCAAAAGAGTGAAATTTCTGGTAGATTCAGGGGCAGGGTATTCAGTTCTAAGAGCTCAGGACTGGAACCCTTCACGAAACTTAGCGGTAGAACTTTGCTGACTATAGGAGCTGGTGGTGTCTGTACTACAGAGCGATTTACCACCCCTCTCTCGGTTGTAGACGAAGCGGGTCAGCATCACCCAAAACATTCATTTTTATTGTCTCAATGTTGCCCTGTTAACCTGTTGGCTAGAGATTTAATGACACAGTTAGGCATTACGTTGGAGTGTTCAGATAAAGGCATAAAGATCATTCGCAGTACTGTACAAGCGGTTCAGCATAGTGTACAACCCCTGAACTATTGTTATTCATGGGATTTAGACAACACTGGCTCTAGGGCGATTTCTGATAACCTTGTTGCTATGGCTTCGGACAGAATGGGAGATTCTGTCCAGATAAATGACGCTGATGACTTGCGTTGTATTGCCAGTGTTTTTGCATGCCGTAATGATGAGTTTGAAACAGGGTGGTGTAGAGGTCGGGACAGTCAGGCAGACTTCTTAACGGGAGATTATCTCTATTGGAGTGATACTGGGTTATGTGCGTGGTCAGTGAGGGGCACAAAAGAGGTGTCACGTTTCTTTCAAGTACATGGATCAGTTCCACATGTTTCGCTTGTTGAGCACCCGTTTAGCTGCACACGGGACATTGTGGGTCCCTGGGTTAAGAAGTGTAGCGAGGTTTCTGATTGGGTTCCAACCCAGATGGAGGGTGTTGATTGGTCCGAGGAGGCACAGGCTCAAAGGAACGTTTCGGGTGTACTGTGATAGGACGTAGAGAGGTACATTTAGTTCCGCCTGTCGATGAGTTGTTTCATGTTTGTGCAATTCAGATAGCCGTAACAGACCCAAGGCTAGCGGACGTTCCTCCTTCTCTATGGTCACAACATAAATACGATGTCGGGTTAATGCAGAACGCGCAGCCACTCGTAGTCACGCCCAGGGGACCTCACAGACCTTGTCAGGCACAATACCCATTAAAACCAGAAGCAATCCAGGGCATTACTCCTGTTTTTGAGGCATTGTTAGACAAAGGGATCATTGTATCTTGCCCAAACAGCCCATGTCGTACTCCGATTTTTCCGGTTAAGAAAGCCAAGGTTCCCGGTCAGGCCACAGCATGGCGATTTGTTCAGGATCTGAAAAAGGTTAATGATGCAGTGTTTGCTCGTGCACCGATTGTTACTGATCCATACACAATAATGTCCCAAGTTCCGAGTGGGAGCAAATATTTTTCTGTTATTGATTTGGCAAATGCTTTTTTCAGTGTACCAGTACACATAGATTCTCAGTTTTGGTTTGCTTTTGAATTTTCTGGTCAGATGTACACATGGACACGTTTACCACAAGGCTACTGTGAATCTCCTGCCGTGTTTGCCGCGGCTCTTAGGGATAATTTGGACAAATTCACATTCAGTCATGGTAGTACGCTTGTCCAATACGTTGATGATTTGTTGATCTGCTCCCCTGACGAGGCGTCTTGTGAGAAAGACACTGTCCTATTGCTACAATATCTAGCATCGCAGGGCCACAAGGCCAGCCTTAACAAACTTCAATTTGTGCAAAGTGAAGTTATCTTTTTAGGGCACATGATCACCCCTGAGGGTAAAAGTCTGAGTGTAGACAGGATCAAAGCTATTACTAGCATGCCTAAACCTCTGACCAAGAAGCAGATGTTGTCATTTTTGGGGATGACTGGCTTCTGTAGACAATGGGTTCCCGAGTACGCCTTGTTAGTCCAACCTTTACAGAGCATGGTTTATGATCAGAAGTTAGCCTCCCACGATAGGGTGGTGTGGACTGTTGAGGGGGAGAACTCATTTACACAGCTCAAACAGTGTTTAGCTTCCTCCCCGACCTTAGGTCTTCCTGATCCCACTAAACCTTTTGTTCAGGCAGTATGTGAGAAGAACGGGTATATGTCCTCTGTGTTAATGCAGAAACATGGTGACAAGTTACGCCCCATTGCTTATTTTTCAGCCAAGTTAGATGCGGTTGCACAGGGACTACCTCATTGCTTGAAAGCTGTGGCTGCCGCAGCAGAGGCAGTGTTACGGTCGCAGGCCTTAGTCTGCTACCAACCTCTTGAGCTACGGGTTCCTCACTCTGTGTCTTCCATCCTGTTGGAGCACAAGACAAGTCACCTCTCTGGTGCGAGGTTTTTGAATTACCACAATGTCTTGTTGTCACTACCACATGTTTCAATTGTCCGTAGTCCCATTTTGAATCCTTCAACATTTCTGCCTACTGAGGAGGATGGGGAACCTCATGATTGTTTGTCTGTCATTAATCAACAATGTACCCCACGTACTGATTTATCTGATGAACCATTGCCAAACAGTGATTTGATTTTTTATGTTGATGGCTCAGCCAGCAAATCACCTTCTTCCTCATGTAATAATGTGGGATATGCCATTGTCACTGATCATGCGGTAATTGAGGGGTTTAGACTTCCTCACCACCTCTCTGCCCAGGCTGCAGAGTTGTTCGCTCTTACCCGTGCATGCATTTTGAGTGAAGGGAAAACTGTTACCATTTACACTGACAGCAGGTATGCGTTTGGGGTCGTCCATGATTTTGGCACACTGTGGAAAATGCGGGGTTTTATCACCTCCTCAGGCACCAAAATTCAACATGGGCAGCTGATTCATAATCTGTTGGATGCTGTTTTGTTGCCTAAACAAGTTGCTATATGCAAATGTGAAGCGCACACGCATGGCAGGGACGTGGTCTCCTTGGAAACCACAGAGCAGATCAGGCTGCAAAAGCGGCTGCTCAGGCACATCCGGACACGGCTCTACAGATGGCTGTTTTAACCCCAACCGTCTCCCTCTCTGACCTTGTGCAGGCCCAGGCTAATGCTTCTCCTCAGGAGAAGGCGACTTGGCGGAAGGCAGGGGCTGTCTGTGTGAATAAGGTTTGGACAGGACCAAACGGTAATCCATGTTTACCAAAATGTTTGTTTCATTTCTATGCTGTGTTGTCACATGGTAAAGATCATGTGTCAAAAGGAGGGATGGTAGATATGATAAACAGATTTTGGTACACACAGGGCTTCACAGCTCATGCTCAGAAATTCTGTTCTAAGTGTCTAGTGTGCCTCAGGTTCAATGTGGGACGGGGACAGGCGGTCCCCCAGTCAAGTCATCCACCCCCTGATGGCCCATTCGATCATGTAATGATGGATTTCATTGAATTGAATCCCTGTGAGGGTAAGAAGTACTGTGTTGTATTTGTGGACATGTTTTCCAAGTGGGTCGAAGCTTTCCCGTCTGGGAAGGCTGATGCATCAACAGTGGCTAAAGCCCTACTGACTGAAATCATTCCCAGATGGGGAATTCCAAAGAAACTGTCAAGTGACAATGGATCACATTTTGTGAACGAGGCTATTCAGAAGATGTCTGAGTACCTTGGAGTGGACTTAAGAACACACTGTGCCTACAGGCCTCAGAGTGGGGGTGCAGTGGAAAGAGAGAATGGGACAATTAAGATGAAGTTGTCAAAGTTGTGTGAGGAAACAGGTTTGAACTGGGTGCGGGCACTTCCTCTGGTCCTTACATCAATAAGAGGCAGACCCAGGAAGAAGACAGGCTTGTCTCCCCACGAGGTCATCACAGGAAGACCAATGAGCACAGGCCTAGGAGCCCCTACACACTCAGACCTCATGACAGAACATGTAAATGACACTATGCTAACATACTGTACCAATCTGTCAAAGGTCCTGACGGAAATCCACCGGAGTGTAAAAGCAGCGTTACCAGTGCCCATTGAAGGTCCTCTTCACGACATCCAGCCTGGAGACTGGGTAGTGATCAAGGACTGCAAAAGAAAGCACTGGAGCAAACCTCGGTGGCTGGGACCATTCCAAGTGCAACTGGTCACACACTCTGCAGTGAAGGTAGCTGAGCGAGGTACTTGGGTCCACGCAACACACTGCAAAAAGGCTCCACCTCTGGAGAATACAGGCAAGGAATAAGTATCCTCATTTCTGTTTGAACGGGTCACGTGCTAGCAACCTCTGACCCCTAACACAGTCAGCGGTAACCAGAGAAACCAACACAGCCTGCATACCATGGAACCAGCGAGACGACCATGGAACCCCTACAGGAGGATTGGGGGAATGAGATGCAACATCGCATTACATCTTGCTTTTAGTCTCATTGTTGTAATTGTACTGTAGTTCACTGACCTACAACATTACAAACCAAATGTAAACTTGAATAAGACAGGTATTGAGAAAGGCGTTAAAGCCCGATCTCAGGGGCTGTTACAGAAACAGATAACATGTAATGTAAGCAACTGCCAACCCAATGATGAATGGTTCATTGTGACTGACCCTAAAATTGCTGTGGGTCAGAATGGGAAAATGTTGACCTGGACTAATGTTTCTTCACTTATAAACAGTACTGAATGTGTTTGCAATAATGACTCAATGATCTGTCATGTGAATGTTTCTGATGATCTTGATTTAAACAAAGATTATTGGTGTTTCAACAGTAACAACAGTGAATTCCACACTCCTTGTAGACCGCCAGATCATCCAAAAGGTAGACCTGCTAGGGAATGCCCACCGACTGAGAAACGGAGGAGGAGAGGGCTGATAGAACCTGAGAACATCGCCCTTAGGATGATGGTTGACTATGCATCACATGTTAACATGAGTAACTGTTGGATCTGCCAACATATACCAACCTCATCGCGCTCTCCTATGTTAACTTCAGTTCCCTTCTCTAAAGCAGATTGGGAAGAATATGGCTGGTCGCCAACACCCACTGAAAAAGATGAGGACTGTTTTACCAACCCCACGACTGTTTTCACAGATGAGGGGCAGGGAGAAGACAGGCAGGAAGTATTATGGCACATAATAAAGACATTTGATCAGAGCTTTAAGGACCCTAGTATCAGTAGCACTGTTCTGTTTAGATTGAGATATGACCGGAAGGTCCATCGTTTTTGGGAGGAGCTGGACATACAGATGACTCTGGTTCAAACGAATTGTTCGTATGAAACGGCAGGTAGAGTAGTGCCCCTAACACCACTTTGTAAACCTATACCGTTTACACCCACTGTTATTGTGTATGCACGAGCTGAATGGCGACCGCAATTCCGTATGATACATATTCTCTCTCTAAGTCATGAAACGATCGATTGCCCAGCATCAAAAAGTCACCGTTTGCGTAACTGCACTCAATATTGGCCAACAATTCCAACCTATGGGCTAAGGAATGTGTCCCTGTGTATTTCCAATAGGGTGGAAAAGGCCAAGTTACAGTTGGGGGCAAGTGATTGTTCTGAAGTAAGTTTCGCCAACTTCACGGCCTTTGGCGACCTTCCCGAGCATGTGTATCTTGTCTGCGGGGATAATGCATATAGTTGCATTCCACCTAATGCGGAAGGAACATGCTATATGGCATACCTGGTACCGTTAATACGAAGGGTAAACCAGACTGAAATGGGGAAACTGTACTAGCATCCACATCGCGCTAGGCGAACTCTGACCCTATCACAGCGTATATTCAGTGTGCTATTTCCAGGCTATGGAGTGTATTCTTCACAGCAGGAAATAGCAGCTCTGTCCTCAGTACTAGAGAAACACATGAACACTACAGCTAAAGCCATTGTGGCATTAGGTAAAGAGTTAGATGAGACCCGTGCAGTCGCCTTACAGAACCGATTGGCCCTAGATATGATCTTGGCATCTCAAGGAGGAGTGTGTAAAATTGTAAAGTCGGAATGTTGTACTTTTATTTCTGATGCATCACAGGAGGTCGTTGACTTGGTGAAAGAAACGAAAATTGGAGTGAAGGAGCTCCATGAGGTTCATGGATGGGACCCAATTGATGGATTGAGTTCTGCATTAGGACCATTAGGATGGTCAATTTTTAGAATATTAGCGTATGTATTAGCCTTTGTTACATTTCTGATTGTTGGTTTTATGTTAATCTCATGTCTGATAAAGATGTGTGCCTCCAGAGTGACTGCTCAGGTCCTTGTTCAAGTTCCTGATGCCGAGATGTCAAACTGGATGAATGAGCTTCCGGGAAATCCATTCTATTGAGTGTTATTAAAAATCATAGCATGCTTATTTGATAATAAAGAACTGTACCTTTTTCTTAACTCACTATACTAAACTTAGGGTGGATTGTTGTGGAAAATATACATATAGTCTGTGAAGTTCAGTAATAGTGAGGCTAAACGTATATTCGCATGTGATATGGACATCATTGAATGGGGCCCAAAACTTTAAGAACGGAAAGCACGAGACTCTGAAAAACAGGATCTGGTTCCTTCTTGAGGATAAGCAGGAATGTTATCTTTACATTGTTAGAGGGGCCCAATGCTAGAAACAGATGTCCTGTTTCTGCCTAATCTGTGATGGACTGTCAGAAGGAAATGTATACGTCTTTGTTCTTCTTTTTGTGTTGTCATCACAAATCGAATTGTAACTAACCTCCCTTGACCCGACTGAGGAGTGACCCTCGGGTTATTGTGACAGCGCCATACATTTCCTATATTATTGTATAGATCATGTGTAAGCCTCATCCGTTCTCCATCCGGTATTGATAAGTTCGTGTGGAAGGGTGTGCGTAAATTTACCCCTATATATATGTGACATTGTACTCCTGTAGAGTGGGAATAACCTGCCACTGCATTGTTGCCGTGATTGCGTGTGTTATGGTTTTCCTCATCTATCAATTAAACTGTTAGAGTTAACTTGAGAGATACTCTTGTCTGTTCTTATTTCGAGTCTGGATTCAGTGTGTATTTGCTTAATGTTATTTTAGAGATAAAGGTATAGTAACATTCATTACGTGGTATTAGAAATAATTCCATAACACTACCCAAAATATCCAACCGGTCTAAGTCAGTGACTGACCCCTCTCCGGTTGGACGATTGCAAAATATCCAACCGGTCTAAGTCAGTGTGACAGACCCCTCTCCGGTTGGACGATTGAGAATGATACGGTATCTTGAGAGACCGGATGGATATGCAAGGTTTGAATGGTTACCACTGATAATATGTGTGAGACAACCACCGCAATGAGCATTCACACTCTGGTCTGGTGATGTGTTTGTGCAACGTGTACGTGAAATAAAGCTTGGTGATGTTTTTGTACTCTCACATTCATGATGTTTGGTGATGTTGTTGTGCAACAACTACGTGAAATAAAGGCAGGCTGGGGAGCCTAGAGTGTGTAGGCTACCCAAAATATCCAACCGGTCTAAGTCAGTGACTGACCCCTCTCCGGTTGGCCAATTGCAAAATATCCAACCGGTCTAAGTCAGTGTGACAGACCCCTCTCCGATTGGACGATTGAGAATGATACGGTATCTTGAGAGACCGGATGGATATGCAAGGTTTGAATGGTTACCACTGATAATATGTGTGAGACAACCACCGCAATGAGCATTCACACTCTGGTCTGGTGATGTTTTTGTGCAACGTGTACGTGAAATAAAGCTTGGTGATGTTTTGTACCCTCACATTCATGATGTTTGGTGATGTTGTTGTGCAACAAGTACGTGAAATAAAGGCAGGCTGGGGAGCCTAGAGTGGGTAGGCTACCCAAAATATCCAACCGGTCTAAGTCAGAGTGACTGACCCCTCTCCGGTTGGACGATTGCAAAATATCCAACCGGTCTAAGTCAGTGTGACAGACCCCTCTCCGGTTGGACGATTGAGAATGATACGGTATCTTGAGAGACCGGATGGATATGCAAGGTTTGAATGGTTACCACTGATAATATGTGTGAGACAACGACCGCAATGAGCATTCACACTCTGGTCT
>JAHKKI010000455.1:0-11926 GCA_029465975.1 Dallia pectoralis | reverse complement strand
TGTGTTTCCGGGAGCAGAGTACAGCTGGGAGGGGAACGTGTTTGACACCCAAAGACAGCGGCGATGGCGAAGGACAGTGTGTTTCTGAGAACAGAAAAGGACAGTGAGACCAGCAAAGGACAGTGTGTTTCTGAGACCAGAGGGCAGCGAGCAGGGCAAGAGAGCTTGCACGTATGCAGAGTATGGAACATTGTACAAATAGTGAGAACTCACAAATACACAGTCGCCTTTTACATTTCCTTCGTCTGTATTACACTGCTTCCCAGGGTTGTGTGCTGTGCCAATTTGGGTGTGGATTTTAAAACGCCCTAAAATGAACCTCCCGTGCGGTGCCCATGCATATTGCTGTATAACCCTTGTGCTGTCCTCGCATCGTGCACACACCCCGAGATTGAGCTGGTCGAATGACTCTCGATCTCTTTCACAGCCCTCAGAGTTTTGCAAAAAAAGAGGAGGCCGAAATACAACAACGTGCACGTGTCTCCCGTTGTCGATTTATTATTTTTATCTTTATTAGTAATTATCTGGGAAGGGTAAAAAAAAACACCGCCCGGGCGAGGCTCGAACTCGCCACCTCGGCATCTAACCCCAGCCGTTGTCCTCGTCGCGCACACACCCCGGATTGAGCGGGTCCGAGTGACCCGCGATCCCATTTCACACAGCCCTGGAGTTTTGCAAAAGAGGAGGCCGAAATACAACGACGAGCGCGTGTTTCACCGTTGTCCATCTATTCTTACTACCTTTATTAGTATTTATCGGCGAGGGTGTAAAAACCACCGCACCGGGCGAGGCTCGAACTCACAACCCCGGCATCTAACCCCAGCAGTTGTCCTCGCGTCGCGTACACACCCGAATTGAGCGGGTCCGAGTGACCCGCGATCCCATTTCACAGCCCTGGGAGTTTTGCAAAAAGAGGAGGCCGAAATACAACAACGTGGCATGTTTCACCGTTGTCCATCTGTTATTACTTATCTTTTTTAGTATTTATCGCCAGGGTGTAAAACCACCGCACTGGCGAGGCTCGAACTCACAACCCCGGCATCTAACCCCAGCCGTTGTCCTCGTCGCGTACACACCCCGAATTGAGCGGGTCCGAGTGACCCGCGATCCCATTTCACACAGCCCTGGGAGTTTTGCAGCCAAGTACAGCTGGTAGGAGAACGTGTTTCTGACACCCAAAGACAGGGGGAAAGGCCAGGGACAGTGTGTTTCTGAGCCCAGAGGTCAGCGAGCAGGGCAAAAAGAGCTTGTGTTTCCCGGCACCCTAGTACAGCTGGGAGGAGAACGTGTTTCTGACACCCAAAGACAGGGGGAAAGGCCAGGGACAGTGTGTTTCTGAGCCCAGAGGTCAGCAGAGCAGGGTAAAAAGAGCTTGTGTTTCCGGAGACGAGTACATCTGGGAGGAGAACGTGTTTCTGACACCCAAAGACAGGGGGAAAGGCCAGGGACAGTGTGTTTCTGAGCCCAGAGGTCAGCGAGCAGGGTAAAAAAAAGAGCTTATGTTTCCGGAGACGAGTACATCTGGGAGGAGAACGTGTTTCTGACACCCAAAGACAGCGGCGATAGCAAGGACAGTGTGTTTCTGAGACCAGAGGGCAGCGAGCACGGCAAAAAGAGTTTGTGTTTCCCGGGAGCCGAGTACAGCTGGGAGGAGAACGTGTTTCTGACACCCAAAGACAGGGGAAAGGCCAGGGACAGTGTTTCTGAGCCCAGAGGTCAGCGAGCAGGGTAAAAAAAGAGCTTATGTTTCCCGGGACCGAGTACAGCTGGGAGGAGAACGTGTTTCTGACACCCAAAGACAGCGGGAAAGGCAAGGGACAGTGTGTTTTGAGCCCAGAGGGCAGCGAGCACGGGTAAAAAAGAGTTTATGTTTCCGGGACATCTGGGAGGAGAACGTGTTTCTGACACCCAAAGACAGGGGGAAAGGCCAGGGACAGTGTGTTTCTGAGCCCAGAGGTCAGCGAGCAGGGTAAAAAGAGCTTATGTTTCCCGGGACACGAGTACATCTGGGAGGAGAACGTGTTTCTGACACCCAAAGACAGCGGCGATAGCAAAGGAAAGTGTGTTTCTGAGACCAGAGGGCACCCAAAGACAGGGGAAAGGCCAGCACGGCAAAAAGAGTTTGTGTTTCCCGGGAGCCGAGTACATCTGGGAGGAGAACGTGTTTCTGACACCCAAAGACAGGGGAAAGGCCAGGGACAGTGTGTTTCTGAGCCCAGAGGTCAGCGAGCAGGGTAAAAAAAGAGCTTATGTTTCCCGGGACACGAGTACATCTGGGAGGAGAACGTGTTTCTGACACCCAAAGACAGCGGCGATAGCAAAGGACAGTGTGTTTCTGAGCCCAGAGGGCAGCGAGCACGGGTAAAAAGAGTTTGTGTTTCCGGGAGCCGAGTACATCTGGGAGGAGAACGTGTTTCTGACACCCAAAGACAGGGGAAAGGCCAGGGACAGTGTTTTGAGCCCAGAGGTCAGCGAGCAGGGTAAAAAAAAAAAGAGCTTATGTTTCCCGGGACACGAGTACATCTGGGAGGAGAACGTGTTTCTGACACCCAAAGACAGCGGCGATAGCAAAGGACAGTGTGTTTCTGAGACCAGAGGGCAGCGAGCACGGCAAAAAGAGTTTGTGTTTCCCGGGAGCCGAGTACAGCTGGGAGGAGAACGTGTTTCTGACACCCAAAGACAGGGGAAAGGCCAGGACAGTGTGTTTCTGAGCCCAGAGGTCAGCGAGCAGGGTAAAAAAAGAGCTTATGTTTCCCGGACACGAGTACATCTGGGAGGAGAACGTGTTTCTGACACCCAAAGACAGCGGCGATAGCAAAGGACAGTGTGTTTCTGAGCCCAGAGGGCAGCGAGCACGGCAAAAAGAGTTTGTGTTTCACGGAGCCGAGTACAGCTGGGAGGAGAACGTGTTTCTGACACCCAAAGACAGGGGGAAAGGCCAGGACAGTGTGTTTGAGCCCAGAGGTCAGCGAGCAGGGTAAAAAAGAGCTTATGTTTCCGGGACACGAGTACATCTGGGAGGAGAACGTGTTTCTGACACCCAAAGACAGCGGCGATAGCAAAGGGACAGTGTGTTTCTGAGACCAGAGGGCAGCGAGCACGGCAAAAAGAGCTTGTGTTTCCTGGCACCCGAGTACAGCTGGGAGGAGAACGTGTTTCTGATACCCAAAGACAGGGGAAAGGCCAGGGACAGTGGGTTTCTGAGCCCAGAGGTCAGCGAGCAGGGCAAAAAAGAGCTTTGTGTTTCCTGGCACGAGTACATCTGGGAGGAGAACGTGTTTCTGACACCCAAAGACAGCGGCGATAGCAAAGGACAGTGTGTTTCTGAGCCCAGAGGGCAGCGAGCACGGCAAAAAAGAGTTTGTGTTTCCTGGCACCCGAGTACAGCTGGGAGGAGAACGTGTTTCTGACACCCAAAGACAGGGGGAAAGGCCAGGGACAGTGTGTTTCTGAGACCAGAAAAGGACAGTGAGACCAACAAAGGACAGTGTGTTTCTGAGCCCAGAGGTCAGCGAGCAGGGCAAAAAAGAGCTTATGTTTCCCAGGGACACGAGTACATCTGGGAGGAGAACGTGTTTCTGACACCCAAAGACAGCGGCGATGGCGAAGGACAGTGTGTTTCTGAGAACAGAGGGCAACGAGCAGGGCTAAAAAGAGCTTGTGTTTCCTAGCACCTGAGTACAGCTGGGAGGAGAACGTGTTTCTGACACCCGAAGACAGGGGGAAAGGCCAGGGACAGTGTGTTTCTGAGACCAGAAAAGGACAGTGAGACCAACAAAGGACAGTGTGTTTCTGAGCCCAGAGGTCAGCGAGCAGGGCAAAAAAGAGCTTATGTTTCCAGGGACACGAGTACATCTGGGAGGAGAATGTGTTTGACACCCAAAGACAGCGGCGATGGCGAAGGACAGTGTGTTTCTGAGACCAGAGGCAGCGAGCAGGGCAAAAAGAGTTTGTGTTTCCGGGAGCCGAGGACAGCTGGGAGGAGAACGTGTTTCTGACACCCAAAGACAGGGAAAGGCCAGGACAGTGTGTTTCTGAGACCAGAGGTCAGCGAGTAGGGCAAAAGAGCTTGTGTTTCCTGGCACCCGAGTACAGCTGGGAGGAGAACGTGTTTCTGACACCCAAAGACAGGGGGAAAGGCCAGGGACAGTGTGTTTCTGAGACCAGAAAAGGACAGTGAGACCAACAAAGGACAGTGTGTTCTGAGCCCAGAGGTCAGCGAGCAGGGCAAAAAAAGAGCTTATGTTTCCAGGGACACGAGTACATCTGGGAGGAGAACGTGTTTCTGACACCCAAAGACAGCGGCGATGGCGAAGGACAGTGTGTTTCTGAGACCAGAGTGCAGCGAGCAGGGCAAAAAAGAGTTTGTGTTTCCGGGAGCCGAGGACAGCTGGGAGGAGAACGTGTTTCTGACACCCAAAGACAGGGAAAGGCCAGGGACAGTGTGTTTCTGAGCCCAGAGGTCAGCGAGCAGGGTAAAAAAGAGCTTGTGTTTCCGGGACCCGAGTACAGCTGGGAGGAGAACGTGTTTCAGAGACCCGAAGACAGGGGGGGCCGCGTTTAGGGTTACACAGGTTGACCCGAGGACGGCGGGAGTGAGGGGAACCCTCCTACGCCCGGTCGCCGGGCCCGAGTGTAGTGTGAGGGATAACGGTGGCACGGCAACGATGTCATCCTCTGGGTGACAGAAATGTGTAGTGCGTGTGTTATATATTAGGCATACTTTATACCTTCCTACTTGCCGTAGTTCGAGTATGGCATGCTGGGTAAAAAGGAAATGTTCTGTGCGTGGAAATAAACGGTTCGATACAGTTGTCTTCTGTCTCGTGATTAATATGAATACTATAGTTATAAGGTGTGGTTCGTAAAACCACCGAACATAAAATTGGCGACGAGGACGTCTGAACCTACGTTAACTAATCTGTCCGGAAGAAGTCGGGTTTAATTACAAATTTTAACCAGTTTGTTTTGTTGGAGAGTTACGGTTAGGCTAATGCTAGAGCAGAGTAAAGCTAGCAGGTGCAAGTTCACGTTGAGCGCGAGATCAGGAGTCGAATGCTGAGCGAGGATCCGAGACAGACGTCGGGACAGGACGACTACGTCAGTGAAACGGAGGAAAACGCTTACAGCACGTCCAAGACTGAAGTCAATTAATAGGAAAATGTCAGGACTGGTGGAAATATCGACATTATGATGAAAATATTGAGCAGTGGAGCTCATATACAGAAAGGTTTGGTTATTTTGTTCTTGCAAAATGGTATTGAGGATGAGAAGATTGTACCTACCTTTTTGACTGTAATTGGACCGAAGACGTTTGATTTATTGCGTAGCCTGGTACATCCAGAGAGTCCGGGTAATATGACATATGAGGTCATAGTGGACATACTAAAAGGACACTTTTCCCCAAAACCATTAGTTATTGCTGAAAGGTTTAGATTTCACAGAAGAAATCAGGAAGAGGGGGAATCAGTTGCAACATTTGTTGCTGTTTTGAAGAAATTATCAGAGCACTGTGAGTTTAATGAGGTGTTACAGGACACCATTAGAGATCGACTAGTTTGTGGGTTACGAGTGAGGCTATACAAAAGAGATTGTTAACTGAAAGTAAGCTCACATTAACAAAGGCAATGGAAATTAGTATATCCATGGAACTAGCTGCTAAAGAGGCTCAACAGTTGAGTTTCGCAGGGGAAGCTACATTGAAGTGACAACTGATATCCAGAGACAAGGAAATCAGAATACATGCTTTCGCTGTGGCAAAATGGGACATCAGGCAGCTACCTGTTGGTGTAAAGAAATGGATTGCAGAGCATGTGGTAAAAAGGGCCACATCGAACGGGCCTGCAGAAATAAAAGAGCTCAGAGAAACTGTCAAAGACGGTAAAGCAGAAAGATACCTCGCAGAAAAAGAAATACGTGTATGCTGTTGAACAGGAGAGCACAGAAGTAAGTGACTCATCAGAGGAGGAAGTCATATTGAAAATACTGACAGTTGCAGGTGGAACACAGGGTTACTATGTCTCTCCTCTACTCGAGGGACAGCCGGTCCGTATGGAGATCGATACAGGGGCAGCTGTTTCCATTGTGTCCGAATCAATCTACAAAAGACATTGAAACACCTCACACTTAAGCCAGGACACATTGTACTAAAGACTTATACAGGTGAATCCGTTGCAGTGAGAGGCATCACCACAGTGACAGTACAGTTAAATGGACAGACCGAAAAGCTTCCACTTTATGTGGTGAAAGGAAACTACCCATCGTTGCTAGGACGTTCGTGGCTGGAGAAAATCAACATCGACTGGCCATCAGTGCGCACAATGAAACATGGAGATACAGGCCTGCCTGCCCTGTTGGAGAAGCATGGAGAGGTGTTTAATGGTGAGCTGGGGAGCATGAAAAACATTACAGTAAAACTGAACATCAAACCAGACAGTAAGCCCAAGCTCATGAAAGCAAGACCGGTACCATATGCTATCAGACCAAAGGTGGAGGCTGACTTGGATGCCCTAGTCAACAATAAGGTACTGGAGCCAGTTACCGTAAGTGAATGGGCGACACCCATTGTTCCGGTCCTTAAGAAGGATGGAGGAATCCGGATATGTGGAGATTTTAAGGTGACACTAAATCCAGTGTTATTAGTTGAACAGTACCCGCTACCACACATTGAGGATCTTTTTTGCAAGTTTAGCCGGGGCCAAAAGTTTAGCAAAATTGACCTCTGTCAAGCCTACTTACAGATGCATGTGGACGAAAAGTCAAAGGAGCTACTGACCATTGTGACACACAAAGGGCTTTTAGGTACTGTCTACCATTTGGGATTACAAGTGCACCAGCGTTATTCCAACGAGCGATGGACCAGATCTTGAGTGGAGTGCCAGGGTCCTATGCTATCTGGATGACATACTGGTTACAGGGAAAGACGAAGAAGAACATCTCCGGAACCTGGATGCAACCTTACAGAGGTTGAGAGACTATGGACTGCGGGTTCGTAAAGACAAATGTGCATTTTTCCAATCATCGATCGAATATCTGGGCCATGTAATCGATGCTCAAGGCCTTCACAAGGCTCCATCCAAGGTCAAAGCTATCTTGGATGCTCCAGTTCCACAGAACGTGAGCCAACTACGTTCTTTCCTGGGGTTGCTAAATTACTACGGCCGTTTCGTTCCCGAGTTTAGCAACCAAGCTGAAACCGTTACATCAATTGCTGTGTCGGGGCAAAACTTGGAAATGGACGGAACAATGCGATGAAGCACTGGTGAAAACAAAGGAAGCACTCCTGAAATCAGAAGCACTGACACACTTTGATCCAGCATTGCCCATTCAACTTGCTTGTGATGCTAGCCCTTATGGTGTGGGAGCAGTAGTGTCACACATCATGCCTAACGGGAGGAAAAACCAATTGCTTTCGCATCAAGGACATTAAACAAAGCGGAATGTAACTATGCGCAGATAGAGCGAGAAGCACTAAGCATAGTTTTTGGAGTACGGAAGTTTCACCAGTACTTGTACGGCAGGAAGTTCACCCTTCTCACAGATCATCGACCACTGACAAGCATTTTCGGTCCGTATACTGGAATTCCGTCGCTGGCTGCAAGCAGAATGCAAAGGTGGGCTTTGTTATTGTCAGCACATACCTACGAAATCGAGTATCGAAAGTCTGAACAACATTGCAACGCAGATGGACTTTCCAGGTTACCACTACCGGTGACCAAGCCAGAGTCGCGTGAAGTGGACATCTTTTACTTTAGACAAGTGGAAAATGCCCCAGTCACTACAAAACAAGTGCGTAGAGCGACAAGACACGACTCAGTGCTGTCAGAAGTGATGGACATTATCGTCAAGGGTAAAAGTGCAGGAGATGCGCCAGATCTGAAACATTACCTTTCAAAGAGAACCGAGTTGTCAGTACAGTCCGGTTGTCTGCTGTGGGGAGGAGAGTAATAATTCCCCCTGCACTGAGGAAACCAGTGTTGCAGCAACTACACTCAGGCCACTGTGGAATGGTTCGCATGAAGGAAATGGCTAGGAGTTACTTCTGGTGGCCTGGGTTGGATGGACACATCGAGGAAAAAGCAAAAACATGTGTCTCATGTCAGAAGGTTAGGAACATACCGCAACTTGCACCTCTTCATCCCTGGGATTGGCCAGAGGAGGCGTGGCATCGCATACATGTCGATTTTGCAGGCCCTTTTGAAGACAGAATGTTCCTTGTGATGGTGGATGCTCATAGCAAGTGGCCAGAAGTAGCCATCATGAAGTCTACTACGGCAGGGAAGACCATTGAGAAACTAGGAGAGGTGTTCAGTCGGTTCGGATCACCGCTTCAACTTGTGAGTGACAATGGGCCACAGCTAGTGTCTCAAGAAATGACCACGTTCCTACAGGTAAATGGAGTACAGCACATCAGGTCAGCCCCCTACCACCCATCTACCAACGGGTTGGCGGAGAGATTTGTACAGACCATGAAACACGCTTTGAAGGCATCCCAAGGTCAAGGGACGCTCCATCAACGCTTACACAGTTTTCTGTTATCCTACAGAAATACACCACATGCAACCACCAAGGCTTCACCTGCATCACTTCTTATGAAAAGAGAACTACGCACAAGTTTTGACTTACTCAGACCTCCGACCACGAAGGAGATTGTACAACGTCAACAGGAGAGACAAGTCGAGCGACGGGGATTCAAGGCGAAAGATAGGAGTTTAACCCGGGCGAGACTGTCTTGGCTAGGAACTACCTAAACGGACCAAAGTGGGTTCCCGCCAAGGTCATTGCTCAGTCCGGTCCGGTGTCCTATACAGTTCAGACTACGGAGGATACAATCTGGAAAAGGCATGCAGATCAGTTATTATCGAGTAAAGCGGCACCAACAGAACCAACCATTGTGAGTGGGCAAGACCTGTTACTGGGGAAAATCAGTCCGAGCAATCACCACCTCCTCGAGGCTCACAGGCACCTCCTCAGGACCCAGACGTGACCAACTCCAAACAAATGTGTGACGAGACATTGATGCAGACAACTCAACTTCCAACACCAGAATCAACAGCAGAACACAAGAATGGTGTTAATGAAAACCAAGTTGAATCCCGCTATCCTACCAGAGAAAGGAGGGCTCCTATGCGGATGAACTTGTAAGGACAATAATCTTTCATGTAGGGAAATTAAGATTCATCAGAGGTAGTTTTAAAAAAAAAAATAATAAAAAAAAGGTAATAATCAGTATTATTTTTGAAACAAAAGATCCATTTTCAAGGTTGGACATTTTGAATGTTGATTTGTGTTTGTTGGTTATTGAGGAACATTGCATTTAAGGGGGAGGAGATGTTATATATTAGGGTATAGTTTATACCTTCCTACTTGCCGTAGTTCGGAGTATGGCATGCTGGGTAAAAGGAAATGTTCTGTGCGTGGAAATAAACGGTTCGATACAGTTGTCTTCTGTCTCGTGATTAATATGAATACTATAGTTATAAGGTGTGGTTCGTAAAACCACCGAACATAACAGCGTGCATGAAAAATACATGCAAAATCTTGGGACAATGGACCATTCTACTTCCCAGGGTTGTGTGCTGCCACATACAATAAAGTATTCTCGCACTGCGTTCACACGTCTCTGGGTCTTTTTTCACAGATCGCATTGGTGAAACGATACGCTGTATGTCTTGCCTAATCATTACGGAGACACGGATAGAGACAAAGTGAACTGGTTGCACAGCTATTCAGATTTATTCAGTTTCAGTATCGTAGTACATGCTACACGGTCACAAATTCAAGGTGGGGTTTAGATGTCGCGTGATAAAAATCGAGCCCAGAGGTCAGCGAGCAGGGCAAAAAGAGCTTGTGTTTCCAGGACCCGAGTACAGCTGGGAGGAGAACGTGTTTCAGAGACCCGAAGACAGCGGGGGCCGCGTTAGGGTTACACAGGTTGACCCGAGGACGGCGGGAGTGAGGGGAATCCTACGCCGGGTCGCCGGGACCCGAGGGTAGTGTGAGGGATAACGGTGGCACGGCAACGATATCATCCTCTGGTGACAGAAATGTAGTGTGTGCATGAAAATACATGCAAAATATTTGGACAATGGACCTTTCTGCTTCCCAGGGTTGTGTGCTGGTAGGGCAAAAAAAACACCGCCCGGCGAGGCTCGAACTCGCCACCTCGGCATCTAACCCAGCCGTTGACCCGAGGACGGCGGGAGTGAGGGGGAATCCTACGCTCGGGTCGCCGGGACCCGAGGGTAGTGTGAGGGATAACGGTGGCACGGCAACGATATCATCCTCTGGTGACAGAAATGTGTAGTGTGTGCATGAAAAATAAATGCAAAATATTTGGACAATGGACCTTTCTGCTTCCCAGGGTTGTGTGCTGTGGATTGTAATTAGACGTTGAAGGTTTACGCCTGTTCAACGTCTAAGATCGAACTGTTTTCAACATTGAAAAGTAGGACAAGATCGACCTGTTTTCAATGTTGAAAAGTAGGACAAATCTGACGTCTTTTCAATTGTACATGCACCCCATGGAACGAGAGAATAAACTGACCCCGGTCAGATAGAAAGAAGAGGCCGAGGTGAACATAGCGATAAACACTGTTTCAAGATCTATAGCAAGCTTAGAGGCCAACATAGCTCTACTCAAGCGGAGAGGGCAGAGAGAGTGTGTTTCCTAGCAAGCTTAGACGTCAACCTAGCTCTACTCAAGCAGAGAGGGCAGAGAGAGTGTGTTTCTGAGACCCGAGGACAGCGGCGAGGGCAAATGAGCTGTGTTTCTGAGACCTGAGGGCAGCGAGCAGGGCAAAAATGAGCTTGTGTTTCCCGGCACCCGAGTACAGCTGGGAGGAGAACGTGTTTCTGACACCCAAAGACAGGGGGAAAGGCCAGGGACAGTGTGTTTCTGAGACCAGAAAAGGACAGTGAGACCAGCAAAGGACAGTTTGTTTCTGAAACCAGAGGGCAGCGAGCAGGGCAAAAAGTGTTTGTGTTCCCGGAGCCGAGAACAGCTGGGAGGAGAACGTGTTTCTGACGCCCAAAGACAGGGGGAAAGGCCAGGGACAGTGTGTTTCTGAGACCAGAAAAGGACAGTGAGACCAACAAAGGACAGTGTGTTTCTGAGCCCAGAGGTCAGCGAGCAGGGCAAAAAGAGCTTATGTTTTCAGGGACACGAGTACATCTGGGAGGAGAACGTGTTTCTGACACCCAAAGACAGCGGCGATGGCGAAGGACAGTGTGTTTCTGAGAACAGAGGGCAACGAGCAGGGCTAAAAGAGCTTGTGTGTCACGGATGGAGCGGCGTAGTGCGGTGAAAGCCATGTGCAGAGCCAATAGATCCGTTTAACCAGGTTTATTAAAGACAACCTGAACATAAAACAAACCGAGCACGGCGAAACACACTAAACTGTGAACTTAAATCAAAGATGCGCACATAGCGACTTACACACAAACATTTAAGAACGACAGCTATATATGTACAAACACTCACCTCTAAAACACAGTGACATGTAACAACAAACAATGCTAAGCAAGGAGTGACTTGCTAGCGACCCTTTTATCCCCACATAAAGTGACAGATTACTAACAGCTGTGACCACGTGAAAGAGGAAGTAATCACAGCTAGTGAACACAAAAACACGGAAGTGGATCACCGAAATGGAAGTGTAGCAACGCCACCACACCAATCGTGACAGTATCCCCCACTAAAAGGCTAGCTCCCCAGATAGCCGAACGAACCAACAAAAACCAGAAGGGAGCAACAAGACAGGACCCACAGTTAAACCTAATGGGTTAGTCCATCAGGACGGGTCCAGTCCTGAATAGGCCACGGTAGCCGACCGCCATCTCGAGCGGCTGAGAGGCCGCCAGTTTGAGCGGCTCAGGGTGCGTGGGCGGCGGCCATCGTGGGCGACGGGCGGAGGCCATCGTGGGC
>JAHKKI010000454.1:0-11933 GCA_029465975.1 Dallia pectoralis | reverse complement strand
GCCATTGTGAACAGATTCTGTGACCCTTTCAGTGAGGCTGTGACCTGAGGCCTTCTACTGCCAGCCGCCTCCCCAATATCAAACTAGTTATGCCTGTCATAAATCAACCATACACCCCACAGTGATGTAATTGGGCTCATTGTAAAGATTAGATTGCCCTGTGTATAGATGAAGTGAAAATAATGTAATATCTCAATCAGAACCCCCAGGATAAGCTATGATGTGGTCAAAAGAGAATGTGCTTTCAAATATTCACTGACCAGGAATTATGAAGTTAGTTTGGCCTCCAGTAAACCAACCAAATGTCCTAGAGAGCTGTGGGTACACTTATTTAATTCCTTGTAGTGTAAGGTCTGTTTTAAAAGTGGAATGGTTATCCTAGGCCATTGTGAACAGATTCTGTGACCCTTTCAGTGAGGCTGTGACCTGAGGCCTTCTACTGCCAGTCGCCTCCCCAATATCAAACTAGTTATGCCTGTCATAAATCAACCATACACCCCACAGTGATGTAATTGGGCTCATTGTAAAGATTAGATTGCCCTGTGTATAGATGAAGTGAAAATAATGTAATATCTCAATCAGAACCCCCAGGATAAGCTATGATGTGGTCAAAAGAGAATGTGCTTTCAAATATTCACTGACCAGGAATTATGAAGTTAGTTTGGCCTCCAGTAAACCAACCAAATGTCCTAGAGAGCTGTGGGTACACTTATTTAATTCCTTGTAGTGTAAGGTCTGTTTTAAAAGTGGAATGGTTATCCTAGGCCATTGTGAACAGATTCTGTGACCCTTTCAGTGAGGCTGTGACCTGAGGCCTTCTACTGCCAGTCGCCTCCCCAATATCAAACTAGTTATGCCTGTCATAAATCAACCATACACCCCACAGTGATGTAATTGGGCTCATTGTAAAGATTAGATTGCCCTGTGTATAGATGAAGTGAAAATAATGTAATATCTCAATCAGAACCCCCAGGATAAGCTATGATGTGGTCAAAAGAGAATGTGCTTTCAAATATTCACTGACCAGGAATTATGAAGTTAGTTTGGCCTCCAGTAAACCAACCAAATGTCCTAGAGAGCTGTGGGTACACTTATTTAATTCCTTGTAGTGTAAGGTCTGTTTTAAAAGTGGAATGGTTATCCTAGGCCATTGTGAACAGATTCTGTGACCCTTTCAGTGAGGCTGTGACCTGAGGCCTTCTACTGCCAGCCGCCTCCCCAATATCAAACTAGTTATGCCTGTCATAAATCAACCATACACCCCACAGTGATGTAATTGGGCTCATTGTAAAGATTAGATTGCCCTGTGTATAGATGAAGTGAAAATAATGTAATATCTCAATCAGAACCCCCAGGATAAGCTATGATGTGGTCAAAAGAGAGAATGTGCTTTCAAATATTCACTGACCAGGAATTATGAAGTTAGTTTGGCCTCCAGTAAACCAACCAAATGTCCTAGAGAGCTGTGGGTACACTTATTTAATTCCTTGTAGTGTAAGGTCTGTTTTAAAAGTGGAATGGTTATCCTAGGCCATTGTGAACAGATTCTGTGACCCTTTCAGTGAGGCTGTGACCTGAGGCCTTCTACTGCCAGCCGCCTCCCCAATATCAAACTAGTTATGCCTGTCATAAATCAACCATACACCCCACAGTGATGTAATTGGGCTCATTGTAAAGATTAGATTGCCCTGTGTATAGATGAAGTGAAAATAATGTAATATCTCAATCAGAACCCCCAGGATAAGCTATGATGTGGTCAAAAGAGAATGTGCTTTCAAATATTCACTGACCAGGAATTATGAAGTTAGTTTGGCCTCCAGTAAACCAACCAAATGTCCTAGAGAGCTGTGGGTACACTTATTTAATTCCTTGTAGTGTAAGGTCTGTTTTAAAAGTGGAATGGTTATCCTAGGCCATTGTGAACAGATTCTGTGACCCTTTCAGTGAGGCTGTGACCTGAGGCCTTCTACTGCCAGCCGCCTCCCCAATATCAAACTAGTTATGCCTGTCATAAATCAACCATACACCCCACAGTGATGTAATTGGGCTCATTGTAAAGATTAGATTGCCCTGTGTATAGATGAAGTGAAAATAATGTAATATCTCAATCAGAACCCCCAGGATAAGCTATGATGTGGTCAAAAGAGAATGTGCTTTCAAATATTCACTGACCAGGAATTATGAAGTTAGTTTGGCCTCCAGTAAACCAACCAAATGTCCTAGAGAGCTGTGGGTACACTTATTTAATTCCTTGTAGTGTAAGGTCTGTTTTAAAAGTGGAATGGTTATCCTAGGCCATTGTGAACAGATTCTGTGACCCTTTCAGTGAGGCTGTGACCTGAGGCCTTCTACTGCCAGCCGCCTCCCCAATATCAAACTAGTTATGCCTGTCATAAATCAACCATACACCCCACAGTGATGTAATTGGGCTCATTGTAAAGATTAGATTGCCCTGTGTATAGATGAAGTGAAAATAATGTAATATCTCAATCAGAACCCCCAGGATAAGCTATGATGTGGTCAAAAGAGAATGTGCTTTCAAATATTCACTGACCAGGAATTATGAAGTTAGTTTGGCCTCCAGTAAACCAACCAAATGTCCTAGAGAGCTGTGGGTACACTTATTTAATTCCTTGTAGTGTAAGGTCTGTTTTAAAAGTGGAATGGTTATCCTAGGCCATTGTGAACAGATTCTGTGACCCTTTCAGTGAGGCTGTGACCTGAGGCCTTCTACTGCCAGCCGCCTCCCCAATATCAAACTAGTTATGCCTGTCATAAATCAACCATACACCCCACAGTGATGTAATTGGGCTCATTGTAAAGATTAGATTGCCCTGTGTATAGATGAAGTGAAAATAATGTAATATCTCAATCAGAACCCCCAGGATAAGCTATGATGTGGTCAAAAGAGAATGTGCTTTCAAATATTCACTGACCAGGAATTATGAAGTTAGTTTGGCCTCCAGTAAACCAACCAAATGTCCTAGAGAGCTGTGGGTACACTTATTTAATTCCTTGTAGTGTAAGGTCTGTTTTAAAAGTGGAATGGTTATCCTAGGCCATTGTGAACAGATTCTGTGACCCTTTCAGTGAGGCTGTGACCTGAGGCCTTCTACTGCCAGCCGCCTCCCCAATATCAAACTAGTTATGCCTGTCATAAATCAACCATACACCCCACAGTGATGTAATTGGGCTCATTGTAAAGATTAGATTGCCCTGTGTATAGATGTAGTGAAAATAATGTAATATCTCAATCAGAACCCCCAGGATAAGCTATGATGTGGTCAAAAGAGAATGTGCTTTCAAATATTCACTGACCAGGAATTATGAAGTTAGTTTGGCCTCCAGTAAACCAACCAAATGTCCTAGAGAGCTGTGGGTACACTTATTTAATTCCTTGTAGTGTAAGGTCTGTTTTAAAAGTGGAATGGTTATCCTAGGCCATTGTGAACAGATTCTGTGACCCTTTCAGTGAGGCTGTGACCTGAGGCCTTCTACTGCCAGTCGCCTCCCCAATATCAAACTAGTTATGCCTGTCATAAATCAACCATACACCCCACAGTGATGTAATTGGGCTCATTGTAAAGATTAGATTGCCCTGTGTATAGATGTAGTGAAAATAATGTAATATCTCAATCAGAACCCCCAGGATAAGCTATGATGTGGTCAAAAGAGAATGTGCTTTCAAATATTCACTGACCAGGAATTATGAAGTTAGTTTGGCCTCCAGTAAACCAACCAAATGTCCTAGAGAGCTGTGGGTACACTTATTTAATTCCTTGTAGTGTAAGGTCTGTTTTAAAAGTGGAATGGTTATCCTAGGCCATTGTGAACAGATTCTGTGACCCTTTCAGTGAGGCTGTGACCTGAGGCCTTCTACTGCCAGCCGCCTCCCCAATATCAAACTAGTTATGCCTGTCATAAATCAACCATACACCCCACAGTGATGTAATTGGGCTCATTGTAAAGATTAGATTGCCCTGTGTATAGATGTAGTGAAAATAATGTAATATCTCAATCAGAACCCCCAGGATAAGCTATGATGTGGTCAAAAGAGAATGTGCTTTCAAATATTCACTGACCAGGAATTATGAAGTTAGTTTGGCCTCCAGTAAACCAACCAAATGTCCTAGAGAGCTGTGGGTACACTTATTTAATTCCTTGTAGTGTAAGGTCTGTTTTAAAAGTGGAATGGTTATCCTAGGCCATTGTGAACAGATTCTGTGACCCTTTCAGTGAGGCTGTGACCTGAGGCCTTCTACTGCCAGCCGCCTCCCCAATATCAAACTAGTTATGCCTGTCATAAATCAACCATACACCCCACAGTGATGTAATTGGGCTCATTGTAAAGATTAGATTGCCCTGTGTATAGATGTAGTGAAAATAATGTAATATCTCAATCAGAACCCCAGGATAAGCTATGATGTGGTCAAAAGAGAATGTGCTTTCAAATATTCACTGACCAGGAATTATGAAGTTAGTTTGGCCTCCAGTAAACCAACCAAATGTCCTAGAGAGCTGTGGGTACACTTATTTAATTCCTTGTAGTGTAAGGTCTGTTTTAAAAGTGGAATGGTTATCCTAGGCCATTGTGAACAGATTCTGTGACCCTTTCAGTGAGGCTGTGACCTGAGGCCTTCTACTGCCAGCCGCCTCCCCAATATCAAACTAGTTATGCCTGTCATAAATCAACCATACACCCCACAGTGATGTAATTGGGCTCATTGTAAAGATTAGATTGCCCTGTGTATAGATGTAGTGAAAATAATGTAATATCTCAATCAGAACCCCCAGGATAAGCTATGATGTGGTCAAAAGAGAATGTGCTTTCAAATATTCACTGACCAGGAATTATGAAGTTAGTTTGGCCTCCAGTAAACCAACCAAATGTCCTAGAGAGCTGTGGGTACACTTATTTAATTCCTTGTAGTGTAAGGTCTGTTTTAAAAGTGGAATGGTTATCCTAGGCCATTGTGAACAGATTCTGTGACCCTTTCAGTGAGGCTGTGACCTGAGGCCTTCTACTGCCAGCCGCCTCCCCAATATCAAACTAGTTATGCCTGTCATAAATCAACCATACACCCCACAGTGATGTAATTGGGCTCATTGTAAAGATTAGATTGCCCTGTGTATAGATGTAGTGAAAATAATGTAATATCTCAATCAGAACCCCCAGGATAAGCTATGATGTGGTCAAAAGAGAATGTGCTTTCAAATATTCACTGACCAGGAATTATGAAGTTAGTTTGGCCTCCAGTAAACCAACCAAATGTCCTAGAGAGCTGTGGGTACACTTATTTAATTCCTTGTAGTGTAAGGTCTGTTTTAAAAGTGGAATGGTTATCCTAGGCCATTGTGAACAGATTCTGTGACCCTTTCAGTGAGGCTGTGACCTGAGGCCTTCTACTGCCAGCCGCCTCCCCAATATCAAACTAGTTATGCCTGTCATAAATCAACCATACACCCCACAGTGATGTAATTGGGCTCATTGTAAAGATTAGATTGCCCTGTGTATAGATGTAGTGAAAATAATGTAATATCTCAATCAGAACCCCCAGGATAAGCTATGATGTGGTCAAAAGAGAATGTGCTTTCAAATATTCACTGACCAGGAATTATGAAGTTAGTTTGGCCTCCAGTAAACCAACCAAATGTCCTAGAGAGCTGTGGGTACACTTATTTAATTCCTTGTAGTGTAAGGTCTGTTTTAAAAGTGGAATGGTTATCCTAGGCCATTGTGAACAGATTCTGTGACCCTTTCAGTGAGGCTGTGACCTGAGGCCTTCTACTGCCAGCCGCCTCCCCAATATCAAACTAGTTATGCCTGTCATAAATCAACCATACACCCCACAGTGATGTAATTGGGCTCATTGTAAAGATTAGATTGCCCTGTGTATAGATGAAGTGAAAATAATGTAATATCTCAATCAGAACCCCCAGGATAAGCTATGATGTGGTCAAAAGAGAATGTGCTTTCAAATATTCACTGACCAGGAATTATGAAGTTAGTTTGGCCTCCAGTAAACCAACCAAATGTCCTAGAGAGCTGTGGGTACACTTATTTAATTCCTTGTAGTGTAAGGTCTGTTTTAAAAGTGGAATGGTTATCCTAGGCCATTGTGAACAGATTCTGTGACCCTTTCAGTGAGGCTGTGACCTGAGGCCTTCTACTGCCAGCCGCCTCCCCAATATCAAACTAGTTATGCCTGTCATAAATCAACCATACACCCCACAGTGATGTAATTGGGCTCATTGTAAAGATTAGATTGCCCTGTGTATAGATGTAGTGAAAATAATGTAATATCTCAATCAGAACCCCCAGGATAAGCTATGATGTGGTCAAAAGAGAATGTGCTTTCAAATATTCACTGACCAGGAATTATGAAGTTAGTTTTTGGCCTCCAGTAAACCAACCAAATGTCCTAGAGAGCTGTGGGTACACTTATTTAATTCCTTGTAGTGTAAGGTCTGTTTTAAAAGTGGAATGGTTATCCTAGGCCATTGTGAACAGATTCTGTGACCCTTTCAGTGAGGCTGTGACCTGAGGCCTTCTACTGCCAGCCGCCTCCCCAATATCAAACTAGTTATGCCTGTCATAAATCAACCATACACCCCACAGTGATGTAATTGGGCTCATTGTAAAGATTAGATTGCCCTGTGTATAGATGTAGTGAAAATAATGTAATATCTCAATCAGAACCCCCAGGATAAGCTATGATGTGGTCAAAAGAGAATGTGCTTTCAAATATTCACTGACCAGGAATTATGAAGTTAGTTTGGCCTCCAGTAAACCAACCAAATGTCCTAGAGAGCTGTGGGTACACTTATTTAATTCCTTGTAGTGTAAGGTCTGTTTTAAAAGTGGAATGGTTATCCTAGGCCATTGTGAACAGATTCTGTGACCCTTTCAGTGAGGCTGTGACCTGAGGCCTTCTACTGCCAGCCGCCTCCCCAATATCAAACTAGTTATGCCTGTCATAAATCAACCATACACCCCACAGTGATGTAATTGGGCTCATTGTAAAGATTAGATTGCCCTGTGTATAGATGTAGTGAAAATAATGTAATATCTCAATCAGAACCCCCAGGATAAGCTATGATGTGGTCAAAAGAGAATGTGCTTTCAAATATTCACTGACCAGGAATTATGAAGTTAGTTTGGCCTCCAGTAAACCAACCAAATGTCCTAGAGAGCTGTGGGTACACTTATTTAATTCCTTGTAGTGTAAGGTCTGTTTTAAAAGTGGAATGGTTATCCTAGGCCATTGTGAACAGATTCTGTGACCCTTTCAGTGAGGCTGTGACCTGAGGCCTTCTACTGCCAGTCGCCTCCCCAATATCAAACTAGTTATGCCTGTCATAAATCAACCATACACCCCACAGTGATGTAATTGGGCTCATTGTAAAGATTAGATTGCCCTGTGTATAGATGAAGTGAAAATAATGTAATATCTCAATCAGAACCCCCAGGATAAGCTATGATGTGGTCAAAAGAGAATGTGCTTTCAAATATTCACTGACCAGGAATTATGAAGTTAGTTTGGCCTCCAGTAAACCAACCAAATGTCCTAGAGAGCTGTGGGTACACTTATTTAATTCCTTGTAGTGTAAGGTCTGTTTTAAAAGTGGAATGGTTATCCTAGGCCATTGTGAACAGATTCTGTGACCCTTTCAGTGAGGCTGTGACCTGAGGCCTTCTACTGCCAGCCGCCTCCCCAATATCAAACTAGTTATGCCTGTCATAAATCAACCATACACCCCACAGTGATGTAATTGGGCTCATTGTAAAGATTAGATTGCCCTGTGTATAGATGTAGTGAAAATAATGTAATATCTCAATCAGAACCCCCAGGATAAGCTATGATGTGGTCAAAAGAGAATGTGCTTTCAAATATTCACTGACCAGGAATTATGAAGTTAGTTTGGCCTCCAGTAAACCAACCAAATGTCCTAGAGAGCTGTGGGTACACTTATTTAATTCCTTGTAGTGTAAGGTCTGTTTTAAAAGTGGAATGGTTATCCTAGGCCATTGTGAACAGATTCTGTGACCCTTTCAGTGAGGCTGTGACCTGAGGCCTTCTACTGCCAGCCGCCTCCCCAATATCAAACTAGTTATGCCTGTCATAAATCAACCATACACCCCACAGTGATGTAATTGGGCTCATTGTAAAGATTAGATTGCCCTGTGTATAGATGTAGTGAAAATAATGTAATATCTCAATCAGAACCCCCAGGATAAGCTATGATGTGGTCAAAAGAGAATGTGCTTTCAAATATTCACTGACCAGGAATTATGAAGTTAGTTTGGCCTCCAGTAAACCAACCAAATGTCCTAGAGAGCTGTGGGTACACTTATTTAATTCCTTGTAGTGTAAGGTCTGTTTTAAAAGTGGAATGGTTATCCTAGGCCATTGTGAACAGATTCTGTGACCCTTTCAGTGAGGCTGTGACCTGAGGCCTTCTACTGCCAGCCGCCTCCCCAATATCAAACTAGTTATGCCTGTCATAAATCAACCATACACCCCACAGTGATGTAATTGGGCTCATTGTAAAGATTAGATTGCCCTGTGTATAGATGTAGTGAAAATAATGTAATATCTCAATCAGAACCCCCAGGATAAGCTATGATGTGGTCAAAAGAGAATGTGCTTTCAAATATTCACTGACCAGGAATTATGAAGTTATTTTGGCCTCCAGTAAACCAACCAAATGTCCTAGAGAGCTGTGGGTACACTTATTTAATTCCTTGTAGTGTAAGGTCTGTTCTAAAAGTGGAATGGTTATCCTAGGCCATTGTGAACAGATTCTGTGACCCTTTCAGTGAGGCTGTGACCTGAGGCCTTCTACTGCCAGTCGCCTCCCCAATATCAAACTAGTTATGCCTGTCATAAATCAACCATACACCCCACAGTGATGTAATTGGGCTCATTGTAAAGATTAGATTGCCCTGTGTATAGATGTAGTGAAAATAATGTAATATCTCAATCAGAACCCCCAGGATAAGCTATGATGTGGTCAAAAGAGAATGTGCTTTCAAATATTCACTGACCAGGAATTATGAAGTTAGTTTGGCCTCCAGTAAACCAACCAAATGTCCTAGAGAGCTGTGGGTACACTTATTTAATTCCTTGTAGTGTAAGGTCTGTTTTAAAAGTGGAATGGTTATCCTAGGCCATTGTGAACAGATTCTGTGACCCTTTCAGTGAGGCTGTGACCTGAGGCCTTCTACTGCCAGCCGCCTCCCCAATATCAAACTAGTTATGCCTGTCATAAATCAACCATACACCCCACAGTGATGTAATTGGGCTCATTGTAAAGATTAGATTGCCCTGTGTATAGATGTAGTGAAAATAATGTAATATCTCAATCAGAACCCCCAGGATAAGCTATGATGTGGTCAAAAGAGAATGTGCTTTCAAATATTCACTGACCAGGAATTATGAAGTTAGTTTGGCCTCCAGTAAACCAACCAAATGTCCTAGAGAGCTGTGGGTACACTTATTTAATTCCTTGTAGTGTAAGGTCTGTTTTAAAAGTGGAATGGTTATCCTAGGCCATTGTGAACAGATTCTGTGACCCTTTCAGTGAGGCTGTGACCTGAGGCCTTCTACTGCCAGTCGCCTCCCCAATATCAAACTAGTTATGCCTGTCATAAATCAACCATACACCCCACAGTGATGTAATTGGGCTCATTGTAAAGATTAGATTGCCCTGTGTATAGATGTAGTGAAAATAATGTAATATCTCAATCAGAACCCCCAGGATAAGCTATGATGTGGTCAAAAGAGAATGTGCTTTCAAATATTCACTGACCAGGAATTATGAAGTTAGTTTGGCCTCCAGTAAACCAACCAAATGTCCTAGAGAGCTGTGGGTACACTTATTTAATTCCTTGTAGTGTAAGGTCTGTTTTAAAAGTGGAATGGTTATCCTAGGCCATTGTGAACAGATTCTGTGACCCTTTCAGTGAGGCTGTGACCTGAGGCCTTCTACTGCCAGCCGCCTCCCCAATATCAAACTAGTTATGCCTGTCATAAATCAACCATACACCCCACAGTGATGTAATTGGGCTCATTGTAAAGATTAGATTGCCCTGTGTATAGATGTAGTGAAAATAATGTAATATCTCAATCAGAACCCCCAGGATAAGCTATGATGTGGTCAAAAGAGAATGTGCTTTCAAATATTCACTGACCAGGAATTATGAAGTTATTTTGGCCTCCAGTAAACCAACCAAATGTCCTAGAGAGCTGTGGGTACACTTATTTAATTCCTTGTAGTGTAAGGTCTGTTCTAAAAGTGGAATGGTTATCCTAGGCCATTGTGAACAGATTCTGTGACCCTTTCAGTGAGGCTGTGACCTGAGGCCTTCTACTGCCAGTCGCCTCCCCAATATCAAACTAGTTATGCCTGTCATAAATCAACCATACACCCCACAGTGATGTAATTGGGCTCATTGTAAAGATTAGATTGCCCTGTGTATAGATGAAGTGAAAATAATGTAATATCTCAATCAGAACCCCCAGGATAAGCTATGATGTGGTCAAAAGAGAATGTGCTTTCAAATATTCACTGACCAGGAATTATGAAGTTAGTTTGGCCTCCAGTAAACCAACCAAATGTCCTAGAGAGCTGTGGGTACACTTATTTAATTCCTTGTAGTGTAAGGTCTGTTTTAAAAGTGGAATGGTTATCCTAGGCCATTGTGAACAGATTCTGTGACCCTTTCAGTGAGGCTGTGACCTGAGGCCTTCTACTGCCAGTCGCCTCCCCAATATCAAACTAGTTATGCCTGTCATAAATCAACCATACACCCCACAGTGATGTAATTGGGCTCATTGTAAAGATTAGATTGCCCTGTGTATAGATGAAGTGAAAATAATGTAATATCTCAATCAGAACCCCCAGGATAAGCTATGATGTGGTCAAAGAGAATGTGCTTTCAAATATTCACTGACCAGGAATTATGAAGTTAGTTTGGCCTCCAGTAAACCAACCAAATGTCCTAGAGAGCTGTGGGTACACTTATTTAATTCCTTGTAGTGTAAGGTCTGTTTTAAAAGTGGAATGGTTATCCTAGGCCATTGTGAACAGATTCTGTGACCCTTTCAGTGAGGCTGTGACCTGAGGCCTTCTACTGCCAGCCGCCTCCCCAATATCAAACTAGTTATGCCTGTCATAAATCAACCATACACCCCACAGTGATGTAATTGGGCTCATTGTAAAGATTAGATTGCCCTGTGTATAGATGAAGTGAAAATAATGTAATATCTCAATCAGAACCCCCAGGATAAGCTATGATGTGGTCAAAAGAGAATGTGCTTTCAAATATTCACTGACCAGGAATTATGAAGTTAGTTTGGCCTCCAGTAAACCAACCAAATGTCCTAGAGAGCTGTGGGTACACTTATTTAATTCCTTGTAGTGTAAGGTCTGTTTTAAAAGTGGAATGGTTATCCTAGGCCATTGTGAACAGATTCTGTGACCCTTTCAGTGAGGCTGTGACCTGAGGCCTTCTACTGCCAGTCGCCTCCCCAATATCAAACTAGTTATGCCTGTCATAAATCAACCATACACCCCACAGTGATGTAATTGGGCTCATTGTAAAGATTAGATTGCCCTGTGTATAGATGTAGTGAAAATAATGTAATATCTCAATCAGAACCCCCAGGATAAGCTATGATGTGGTCAAAAGAGAATGTGCTTTCAAATATTCACTGACCAGGAATTATGAAGTTAGTTTGGCCTCCAGTAAACCAACCAAATGTCCTAGAGAGCTGTGGGTACACTTATTTAATTCCTTGTAGTGTAAGGTCTGTTTTAAAAGTGGAATGGTTATCCTAGGCCATTGTGAACAGATTCTGTGACCCTTTCAGTGAGGCTGTGACCTGAGGCCTTCTACTGCCAGCCGCCTCCCCAATATCAAACTAGTT
>JAHKKI010000453.1:0-11950 GCA_029465975.1 Dallia pectoralis | reverse complement strand
TCCGGGTCGGCCGGTAGCAGCTCTAGCAGGGGACCCCAAAATTCCTTTCCCCGGGCAACATTAGCCAGCTCGTCTGGGGACCCCGGGAGGCGTCTTCAGGCCAGTGTGGAGATATAATCTCTCCACCTAGTCCTGGGTCTTCCCGAGGTCTCTCCCAGTTGACGTGCCTGGAACACCTCTCTAGGAGGCGCCCCAGGTGTTAATTCAGGATAAAATAACTATTTTTTATGAAAATAGGAAGACGATTTATTCCCAAAGGCACTTGGAGACTGAGAATGTGGTTTTGGTCTATATTTTCCAGGATGGAAGTTTTGACGCAAAAAAATGGATCATGGAAAACTTCATCTAAAAAGAGTGAAATCCCAAGAGATCAAAGTGCATTTGATCAAAGAGTAAGTGTCTCTGTTTCCATTGTATTCATTTACATAATAAAACACATAGCCATCACTTTCTTGTTTCCATTGTGCATTCATTTACATAATAAAAACACATAGCCATCACTTTCTGTCTCCATTGTATTCATTTCATATTACTAAAACACATAGCCATCACTTTCTGTTTCCATTGTATTCATTATTAATAAAACACATAGCCATCACTTTCTGTTTCCATTGTATTCATTTACATAATAAAACACATAGCCATCACTTTCTGTCTCCATTGTATTCATTTACATAATAAAAACACATAGCCATCACTTTCTGTTTCCATTGTATTCATTTACATAATAAAAACACATAGCCATCACTTTCTGTTTCCATTGTATTCATTTACATAATAAAACACATAGCCATCACTTTCTGTCTCCATTGTATTCATTTACATAATAAAAACACATAGCCATCACTTTCTGTTTCCATTGTATTCATTTACATAATAAAAACACATAGCCATCACTTCTGTTTCCATTGTATTCATTTACATAATAAAACACATAGCCATCACTTTCTGTCCTTACATTGTATTCATTTACATAATAAAACACATAGCCATCACTTTCTGTCTCATTGTATTCATTTACATAATAAAACACATAGCCATCACTTTCTGTTTCCATTGTATTCATTTACATAATAAAACACATAGCCATCACTTTCTGTTTCCATTGTATTTACTTATTATTAATAAAAACATGCATAGCCATCACTTTCTGTTTCCATTGTATTCATTTCATATAATAAAAACACATAGCCATCACTTTCTGTCTCCATTGTATTCATTTACATAATAAAACATAGCCATCACTTTCTGTTTCCATTGTATTCATTTACATAATAAAACACATAGCCATCACTTTCTGTTTCCATTGTATTCATTTACATAATAAAACACATAGCCATCACTTTCTGTTTCCATTGTATTCATTTACATAATAAAAACACATAGCCATCACTTTCTGTCTCCATTGTATTCATTTACATAATAAAACACATAGCCATCACTTTCTGTTTCCATTGTATTCATTTACATAATAAAAACACATAGCCATCACTTTCGTTTCCAGATTATTGACATGTTTTTAAATGTCTCGCTGTCTAAAACCATCTTAATTAAGTTGACTACCAAGTAAGAATCGCTGGCACTTTTTGGTAGTTTGTAAGATTTATTAGCACATACTGAGGTGTTGTTTGAATATAAAAGTTGGGGCATTTTGTTAAGACTCGATATCTGCATGTTAAATGGGGTTGGTAGGACCCAGCTTTTAATTTGACATATTTCTCCGATAACTTTATAAAAAATAACAGGTATCAAGTCGATATTTACTACAAGATATTATCAAATACAAATACAACAAAGTTATATACAGCGCAAAGCAAGTACGTTTTACTTATACAGCACAATTCATACATAGAAGCCATTCCAATGCGCTTTACAAAGTGGAAAAAAATAATAATAATAAAATACATGCATTTTTTCCAGCAACCTGTTCACTGGCATCATGTACATTTCAAACATTATATCTCAGTAGTAACTGTGTACATTACACATCTAAGTTCAAAGGTCTTTAGAAACCTGCCCAAGAAGTCTTTATAATGTCCGCAGGGGTGTTCCATAAAGGGTGCTTAGAAAAGCGGGATTAAAGTCCAAAACCTGACTTGATTGAACCCAACTTATCAGCCGCGCTTAAATCGGTTCCATAACGTTAAGTTGAAGTTCATGTGATCTCACTAATTCAAACAAGATGTGTGGATAAGCTGCTTGATTTACAATTATTAGATTATATTCACTTACCCTGTTGTGCATGAACATAGCTGTTCCTCAATTTCTGCACTGTAAAAAAAATACGTAATTTTAACGGTGAAAGACTGTAAAGTAGCAACGGTGCAAAAAACTGTTTATATTATAACATGAATAAACTGTAGAATTAACAGATAAGTAACGTTAATTTAAATACAAGAAAGTTTGGTAACTTTAGCATTAGTGCGTTGTAAAAATTACATAATTTTACTGTAAAAACAACAGTAAAGTACAAAAACCCTTGAACGGTATATCTCTGTGTTTCACGAATAAATACTTCTTAGGCAAATCGTTTTCAGTACAGTATGTTTATTTCTGTGGGGTGCTTCTGTATAGTTAAATGTGTCTAGCTGGCTAGAATAAATGTAGACTAATTTAGCCAGCTGCAAAGTGAGGTTTTATCTGATAAAACAAGCTATTCTCAACAATAGAAGAATCATCATTTAGAGGCGCTGCAAGAAAAAGGCTACCGCCGGACTGGTATTTTTGCTGTCCCTAGTAGCATTGGTATCGGTTAAATGCACATAGTTAAATATCAGAAATTGTGTTCATGTTTTATGAAACAAATAAAAAAAATGTTAAAATTGTTACCTATATTATTAAAGTAAGGCCGGGGGGAATCGAACCACTGCAGTACGGATCCGCAGGCGAGCGTACTAACCACTACTCCACAGGGATATCCCATTCAGGGCTGTGTAGCACAGCAGGGTTGATACAATATTACAGCTCATCTTCGTTAGTCGGAGGGACACGTACCTAATTAGTTATAAAACAATACATCTTTACCGGACAAGAGACTTTTGTGCATGGACAAGTGAAACGCATATGTACTTTTCCAAAGGACAAGTGCCTCAAAAAGTGCCTTAAGCGCACCTGCGTGATCTCCCATTAGATTAGATGATTGTAATGACTCCTTGTTGAAAAGCATAGTTTTATGTGCATAATTATTAAAAGCTCAGTGTTTATTTTTATTGGCTTTTCAGTTTTCCAATATGTGCCAATGACGTGCATAATATAAAGAACACATATTTTTAACAAGCATTTTATGTTATAATGTTTTAAAGTAAAATTGCTTTTGAATTGTCAATAAGCATTCAACAAGTTGCATCACGTGCCTGGCGCGGTTTTTCTGGAACAGACAGCTAGCAGAAACAAGGCACCGACCATCACGAGCTGAAGAAATTACTTTTATACCGACACGAAATCCTAATTGACGTGGACTGTCTAGACGGTAAAGTTTTATCTTTTTAATATATAAACCTACTTTGGAAATATCTTATGTTCAATTGAAACTCATAAAGGTTTGTAACAGCTTTATTGGAAAAGAACGAATTCTCTCAGATTTCTTTGATTCCAAACGTTTGTGACGCAGTTTAGCCAGCAGTAGGCTATGTCGTGCTATAAGAATTGCTAGGTAGAATATCTTGCATTGGTTATTGGTTGAGTTCAGGATGAGTAAAACTTAACTTAAGTTTTGAAAGTGAATTAAAATGTACTCTTTTTACCAGTCATATGTCTAGGGCACAGGAACTGTTCTGTAAACAGTATTAGCGATTCTTCATCAGAGACACTGTCTGTTTCAGCTGAGCAATGTCCTGCTGACCTAGATGCAAATACATGTGTGTCAGAATATAGTGAAATGGGCTCGTTTCAAGATTTGACGATTTGTATTTGAGAAATGTTAGCCTATTTTATCTTGAAATTACAAAAACAGTTTCTTCTCCCAGCGTCTTCAATACAAAATATAAAACTGTTAATTTACAGTTACATTGTCAGAATGGCTGGTTGTGAATGTCAGCACAAACAAATATATACACTGATGAATAGTTAACAAGAAAATTTAAATGATGCACACCCGAAAACATTTATGAATGCCTACCTTTGCATGAACTCCAGAGTAGCAGTTCCAGTGGGTAATGAATGTTAAAACATAGTAACTGCCAAACATCATGCACACTGCAGAGATGAACGTTGAAATGTGCGGAGTTGTTAGATCCGTAGCAGGAAGATCCTACAGACAAAAAAAACAATAAAATGCCTTTGGTTTTAGTATAATTTGGAGCTTCAATCTCCGTGTGCTGACATTCACAACCAGCCATTCTGACAATGTAACTGTAAATTAACAGTTTTATATTTTGTATTGAAGACGCTGGGAGAAGAAACTGTTTTTGTAATTTCAGATAAAATAGGCTAACATTTCTCAAATACAAATCGTCAAAATCTTGAAACGAGCCCATTTCACTATATTCTGACACACATGTATTTGCATCTAGGTCAGCAGGACATTGCTCAGCTGAAACAGACAGTGTCTCTGATGAAGAATCGCTAATACTGTTTACAGAACAGTTCCTGTGCTTCCTAGACATATGACTGGTAAAAGAGTACATTTTAATTCACTTTCAAAACTTAAGTTAAGTTTTACTCATCCTGAACTCAACCAATAACCAATGCAAGATATTCTACCTAGCAATTCTTATAGCACGACATAGCCTACTGCTGGCTAAACTGCGTCACAAACGTTTGGAATCAAAGAAATCTGAGAGAATTCGTTCTTTTCCAATAAAGCTGTTACAAACCTTTATGAGTTTCAATTGAACATAAGATATTTCCAAAGTAGGTTTATATATTAAAAAGATAAAACTTTACCGTCTAGACAGTCCACGTCAATTAGGATTTCGTGTCGGTATAAAAGTAATTTCTTCAGCTCGTGATGGTCGGTGCCTTGCTTCTTGCTAGCTGTCTGTTCCAGAAAAACCGCGCCAGGCACGTGATGCAACTTGTTGAATGCTTATTGGACAATTCAAAAAGCAATTTACTTTAAAACATTATAACATAAAATGCTTGTTAAAAATATGTGTTCTTTATATTATGCAGCGTCGTGGCACATATTGGAAAACTGAAAAGCCAATAAAAAATAAACACTGAGCTTTTAATAATTATGCACATAAAACTATGCTTTTCAACAAGGAGTCATTACAATCATCTAATCTAATGGGAGATCACGCAGGTGCGCTTAAGGCACTTTTTGAGGCACTTGTCCTTTGGAAAAGTACATATGCGTTTCACTTGTCCATGCACAAAAGTCTCTTGTCCGGGTAAAGATGTATTGTTTTATAACTAATTAGGTACGTGTCCCTCCGACTAACGAAGATGAGCTGTAATATTATTGTATCAACCCTGCTGGTGCTACACAGCCCTGAATGGGATATCCCTGTGGAGTAGTGGTTAGTACGCTCGCCTGCGGATCCGTACTGCAGTGGTTCGATTCCCCCCCGGGCCTTACTTTAATAATATAGGTAACAATTTTAACATTTTTTTATTTGTTTCATAAAACATGAACACAATTTCTGATATTTAACTATGTGCATTTAACCGATACCAATGCTACTAGGGACAGCAAAAATACCAGTCCGGCGGTGTAGCCTTTTTTCTTGCAGCGCCTCTAAATGATGATTCTTCTATTGTTGAGAATAGCTTGTTTTATCAGATAAACCTCACTTTGCAGCTGGCTAAATTAGTCTACATTTATTCTAGCCAGCTAGACACATTTTAACTATACAGAAGCACCCCACAGAAATAAACATACTGTACTGAAAACGATTTGCCTAAGAAGTATTTATTCGTAAACACAGAGATATACCGTTCAAGGGTTTTGTGTACTTTACTGTTGTTTTTACAGTAAAATTATGTAATTTTTACAACGCACTAATGCTAAAGTTACCAAACTTTCTTGTATTTAAATTAACGTTACTTATCTGTTAATTCTACAGTTTATTCATGTTATAATATAAACAGTTTTTTACCGTTGCTACTTTACAGTCTTTCACCGTTAAAATTACGTATTTTTTTTACAGTGCAGAAATTGAGGAACAGCTATGTTCATGCACAACAGGGTAAGTGAATATAATCTAATAATTGTAAATCAAGCAGCTTATCCACACATCTTGTTTGAATTAGTGAGATCACATGAACTTCAACTTAACGTTATGGAACCGATTTAAGCGCGGCTGATAAGTTGGGTTCAATCAAGTCAGGTTTTGGACTTTAATCCCCGCTTTTCTAAGCACCCTTTATGGAACACCCCTGCGGACATTATAAAGACTTCTTGGGCAGGTTCTAAAGACCTTTTGAACTTAGATGTGTAATGTACACAGTTACTACTGAGATATAATGTTTGAAATGTACATGATGCCAGTGAACAGGTTGCTGGGGGAAAAAATGCATGTATTTTATTATTATTATTTTTTTCCACTTTGTAAAGCGCATTGAATGGCTTCTATGTATGAATTGTGCTGTATAAGTAAACGTACTTGCTTGCGCTGTATATAACTTTGTTGTATTTGTATTTGATAATATCTTGTAGTAAATATCGACTTGATACCTGTTATTTTTTATAAAGTTATCGGAGAAATATGTCAAATTAAAAGCTATAGGGTCCTACCAACCCCATTTAACTTTGCATACCTGCTGAAAAAAAATCTTAGGAGAAACTCTGAATGCATTGCTCTCGAGAGGTTTCTAAACATGATTTCTGTCTACTTCCACAGTCTGGAAGACTGGCCGGAATTGGAAGAGCTCAAACAGTTTATTCCCAATGTTGAGTTTAAGCCCGTTCTGGAAATTCAAAAGTTGATAACCTACGATCTGCAACGATTCAAGGAATTTCGAAGTAAAGGTAAGCTTATTCTTCATTCAATTAGAGATTTGTGTTTTTTGTCTGTGGGACAAGCAGAGCACTAGATATGTCATTGTCTTCAGTCAAAATGAATAAAGCCATCAACACAAAATGAATTGTCATTTTTGAACAGTTAAACCTCTGGACACCAAACTAGCTTTGTTTTATGTGTTTAGGCTTTGCCAACTCAACGTTCTAAAATATTGTTTGTTTATAAATGTTTATTGATAACAATTGTATTATTTATCTTATTTTCATAATTGGTTTTTATAACCCCTCCATAATCAGACCTTATTTGTTTCACATGTTTATGCTATCCAACCTTTGAATGTTTAAATGGGTGTGAACTATGATTATATTAACTTTACTAATTAGCATGCACATAATATGGCAAGCAAGCAAGTTTATAAGATGATAGAATGCTGTTTTTGTTGACTTTGATATGACTGGTGAATGTGAGATCTGAGTATCACAGCACCTAGATTACCCAATTGGTCTCTGTTTTTTTTTTTTTTTGGACCAGAGAGTCCAGTTTCGTTTCTGGTATTAGTGCTTCTATTTTTGTTGCCAAACACAATAATCTGTGTTTTATCTTGGTTGAATTGTAGACAAGTTTGGTTAATCCAGGCATTTATGTGCTCTACAGTGACATGGTGAGCTGCAGTCTTATGGTTCGAAAGCCATATATATTTGAGTATCATCTGCATAGCTATGGTAGTAAATGTTGTTTTTCTGTAGAATTTTAGCGTAGCATTTCGAGTTTCAACAATAGCAGTCCGAGAACTGATTCCTGGGGAATTCCACATGCCATAGCCACCTTATCAGATTCATAATTGCCAATGGTGACAAAGTAACTACGCCCATCTAAATAAGACCTGAACCAATTAAGGACTGTCTCGAAGAGTCCTACATAATTTTACAGCGTTTCCCAAAGTGTTATATGATCAATAGTGTCAAATACAGCATTACGATCTAATTGAACCAGAACTGTAATTCAGAACCATTTCAGTATTATGGTGAGATTGGAAGCCTGATTGAAATTTGTCTAAGAGACTGTTTGAGTTCACAAAATTACTGAGTTGATTGAAGACAACTGTCTCAATGAACTTGGCTATAAAAGGTAGATTTGATTCAGGGTGATAGTTGTTCAAAATAACTGCATCCAGTGTTCTCTTTTTTAGTCTACGCTTAATGGCAGCTTTTTTTGTGATTTTGGGTAAATCCCTGGTTGCAGAAAGCTAGTAACCATTTGCTGCAGATCCATTGTTATGGAGTTGTTGTTTTTTAAGTCTGATGGTAGTGTCAAGACAACACGTGGAAGCTTTATTAAGATTCTAGCGTTTTGGGTCAATTATATGAAATTGTTACATAACAATCTCATCAGATACATTTTTTTCAAATAGGGCTGGGAGATAAAACAATATACATTTTCATTATGTCTAAAGACTAACATGATATGAATGACCACATTTTGTGATGAATCTTTAAATAATCGTGTTTACATTAAGTTTGGTCATACAGTGCTTTATATTTTTTTTTTCCAGGTGCAGGTGTGCTATTAAACTGAGAAATCTAGGCGCATAGAAATACATTAAGGTGCACATGTAATTGTTGAGTTAGAATTTTGTCTTTAGGGTTGACACTACCTACACAATTCAGGGTTTGCGTCTAACCGTTTTGGGTATGAGCTTAATGTTATAAAAATGATATCATATGAGACACTTTTTTTGCTTTCAACTTTCTTATTTCTCTTGCAACTTTTCCCTACATTCTTACAGGGCTGCTCGATTATGGCAAAAATATAATCATAATTATGGCAAAAAAACAATCATGATTATTTTGGTCATAATTGAGATTACGATTACAAAACCTGATTACTAATTGAATTTGTAATCTCTGTGCATTTGTTTACTTCTAAAATAACTTTTTATTGTATTTTTATAGTGGATTTCCCTGAATATAATTGAATCCTTTTGATTTTTCTAAACAAGAACAATAAAGACTGAGGGGTTGCAGGTGAGAAAATAATTAGCAAAATTGAGTGTAAAAATGAGTGTCAAACAACATAAAAAGGGGTTTATATCTCTAACGGTTAGTGACTCCTGCTGATCATGTGCATGTATAGTATGTTTTAAGCTGTTTGTTTATATTGTTTAGCCATTAGGCCTGTTTTAGTTGTAATTGATTTAGTGCATAATGTAGCATCTCCGCATTGTCACATTTAGATCACGTGTGAGACAGTATATTATCCGATCATCCATCTTTCATAATTTTCATTTGGTGTCCATCAGTTAATGACTATTGTCCACAGGCATTGAGTTACGAAGTGGACGATACAGTGAAGAAGAGAATGAACAACTTAAAACCAACGTTGATGACTTCATGGCCCTCACAGGGATTTCAAATCCCTGTAAATTGTTTTATCCAATGCACTACGAGGAAAAGGAGGAAATCATGAAGTTGAACAATCAACACAAATTCCATAAAAAAATAGGTATGTCCTCTTTCAGATAGGCATATTCGATTAGAGCTAATCTTTGTTCTTTAACATTGTCTTTTTATGTCTGTGGGGCTGTTCACATTGTTCATTTATTTTTTTTTTTTTTTCTGTATATTCGAAATGGTAAAGCTTTACATCGTCTGTATAAAAAGCTTTCTTTCCAGCTGTTTCAGTTATTGTTTGGATTTAAAAAGGACTTTCTAAAATACATTTGATTATTATATATACTTATTTATTATACTGTTATTATACATTTATGCATTTATGATATTGTTATTATACATTATTGTATATAGATATATTTAAAGTCTGTTAAAATTAGCATTTCTATTTAGCTAAATAACTTTTACTGTGTTTCAAAAAGTGCTTGAGTTATTTCCAAGTTTTCACTTCTCTAACTGGTTCCAGCTGAAGGTATTCCCAGACCGTGGCATAACATCTATCTTCGTGGGAGGAAATTATTTGATCGCAAAAACTACAAGGGCAGGTGAGAATGGGCTAGTGACTGTAAAGAAAAAAAACAACCTCTCTGCCATTTAACATGCCTCCAAAACTGTACAATGATAATATTCAGGGGTGCACATAACTGGGGCGCATGTGCCGCCTATATCAGAAATGTTGTCTATTAATGTGCCATACACATTCTCAGCTGTCACTTGATGTTTAAAATACTTGACAAGCATAAAAATAGTAAGTAGCATCCAAAAATAATACCGGCAATTGCTAACAAAGTTGCTAGTCAAGATGAAAGCTTCGGTCGGCCACATGACTGGTGGCAAAACAAACTGGGCAAAGAGCAACATCAAGCTATGTGTAATGTTTTTTTTGGTGGTCTTCCAAGTAGCGAAACATGCATGACCTATGTGTTCCTACGCTGAGGATTTTGGCCTCTTGAGGAAGCTCGTCGTAGATTTGTGTCATTTACTAGTAGGCGTTTTTCAAAAAATGCTGACAATTGCATAGACAATCAGAACAGATTTTCACATCTCCGTTTAATAGAAAACAGATCCTGTCCGTCACAGCCTTGACTCTCAGCCATGATGCATATCCACTTGTCAAAGATAACCACAGAAACATTTGATCCAGCATGGTGAAACGTGAGAGTGGCAGCATGGTGAAACGTGAGAGTGGCAGCATGGTGACCAGTGAGAGTGGCAGCATGGTGACCAGTGAGAGTGGCAGCATGGTGACCAGTGAGAGTGGCAGCATGGTGACCAGTGAGAGTGGCAGCATGGTGACCAGTGAGAGTGGCAGCATGGTGAGTGAGAGTGGCAGCATGGTGACCAGTGAGAGTGGCAGCATGGTGACCAGTGTGGGGGACAGTGTATAGGCAAACCCTGTTGTTAAAGTGTTAGTGCCAAACTACATCTCAACATGCTCCCCTGAGAACCAGACCAACCAGGTTATGTGCACCCTTGATAATATATAATATTTCAGTTACTATTGTTTTGTTAGTAGGTGATTTCCATAATTTTAATGCTTGCTAATTTCCTTGAGTTCCTTCTCAAAGGTTTACAGAAGATGAACTTCACTCTTTGAAAACACTCCACACGCTCCACGGCAACTCTTGGTCCAAGATCTCAGAGTTGACCGGGCGAAGCAGCGCTGCTCTGGAGAAACGTTTCTCCCACATTTGTAAGATTTCGGCAACTTGGAAATGGGGAATTTCAATGAAATTTGAATGCGTATACATTGACACAGCACTACCGTTTTCTCCATGATGTTTTTTCAGTTTATTTTTACATGTTACATTACACATTGTATTACTGTCGTGGTTTTAGAGTGAAAAGCATCAAACGGATAAAGTTTTAGGGTGTTTATTAACGTTACAATATTGTCCTGCTTCACATTTGCTGTGCGTTTTTCAGCTAAAAAGGCAGGTCGGTGGACCAAGAGAGAACTCAAGCGATTAATGGATGCTATGCAGGACCATCTGACAGGACAGGCAGATACCAGTGATGGGCCGGCCACCATCAGGAAGGACAAGATGTACAGAGAAGTTCCCTGGAAAGCTGTGAGTGAGAGGGTCAAAACGCGTCACTGGTCCCAGTGTCGAACAAAGTGGTACGTACCTACTTTCTGTGATAGTTGTAAAAAAAAAATGTAATGTGAAAAGTAAGACCATTGCAATGTTCAATTTATCAAGAAACCACAAACATATATTGTCAGAGTGCAGAAAAATCATTACACACCTAGCTCAAATGACTGCTCGTTGGTGTTTTAAGCCCCCAACGAAGTGTTTCAGGCAGCGCTGCATGGAAGGCACTCCCCACCCCCTACAGTTTCAACCAATCACCATAACCATAACCCTAATCAGTGCTGTGATTTGTTGAAACTTCGTTGGGGGCTTAAAATATCAACGAACCAAATGACTGTGTTGTCCCCTTTACCTGAAATAAATATCAGTTACAAGTAAGGTACAAATTCAGGTACTTTTTTATTACATTTTTATTTAAACTTTATTTAACCAGGCAGGCCGATTGAGAACATATTCTTATTTGCAACGGTTAACTGGCCAAGATGGAAAACAAATTTGC
>JAHKKI010000452.1:0-11952 GCA_029465975.1 Dallia pectoralis | reverse complement strand
GGTTAGTACTTGGATGGGAGACCGCCTAGGAATATCTAGTGTTGTAAGCATTTTGTTATTTTCATGGCGGGAAGAAACAATCAATCAAAAAGTTAATTATGCAGTGAAGAAATCAATAAGAGCTGTAATTTCAACTTTCTAATAGCTTACGGCCACACCACCCTGAAAACGCCCGATCTCGTCTGAAACCAAACAGGGTCGGGCTTGGTTAGTACTTGGATGGGAGACCGCCTAGGAATATCTAGTGTTGTAAGCATTTTGTTATTTTCATGGCGGGAAGAAACAATCAATCAAAAAGTTAATTATGCAGTGAAGAAATCAATAAGAGCTGTAATTTCAACTTTCTAATAGCTTACGGCCACACCACCCTGAAAACGCCCGATCTCGTCTGATCTCGGAAGCCAAGCAGGGTTGGGCTTGGTTAGTACTTGGATGGGAGACCGCCTGGGAATATCTAGTGTTGTAAGCATTTTGTTATTTTCTTGGCGGGAAGAAACAAACAATCAAAAAGTTAATTATGCAGTGAAGAAATCAATAAGAGCTGTAATTTCAACTTTTCTAATAGCTTACGGCCACACACCCTGAAAACGCCCGATCTCGGAAGCCAAACAGGGTCGGGCTTGGTTAGTACTTGGATGGGAGACCGCCTAGTAATATCTAGTGTTGTAAGCATTTTGTTATTTTCATGGCGGGAAGAAACAATCAATCAAAAAGTTAATTATGCAGTGAAGAAATCAATAACAGCTGTATTTTCAAATGTTTCTAATACCCTACGGCCACACCACCCTGAAAACGCCTGATCTCGGAAACCAAACAGGGTCGGGCTTGGTTAGTACTTGGATGGGAGACCGCCTGGAAATATCTAGTGTTGTAAGCATTTTGTTATTTTCTTGGCGGGAAGAAACAATCAATCAAAAAGTTAATTATGCAGTGAAGAAATCAATAAGAGCTGTAATTTCAACTTTCTAATAGCTTACGGCCACACCACCCTGAAAACGCCCGATCTCGGAAGCCAAACAGGGTCGGGCTTGGTTAGTACTTGGATGGGAGACCGCCTAGGAATATCTAGTGTTGTAAGCATTTTGTTATTTTCTTGGCGGGAAGAAACAATCAATCAAAAAGTTAATTATGCAGTGAAGAAATCAATAAGAGCTGTAATTTCAAATGTTCTAATAGCTTACGGCCACACCACCCTGAAAACGCCCGATCTCGATCTCGAAGCCAAGCAGGGTCGGGCTTGGTTAGTACTTGGATGGGAGACCGCCTAGGAATATCTAGTGTTGTAAGCATTTTGTTATTTTCTTGGCGGGAAGAAACAATCAATCAAAAAGTTAATTATGCAGTGAAGAAATCAATAAGAGCTGTAATTTCAAATGTTCTAATACCCTACGGCCACACCACCCTGAAAACGCCCGATCTCGGAAAGCCAAACAGGGTCGGGCTTGGTTAGTACTTGGATGGGAGACCGCCTGGAAATATCTAGTGTTGTAAGCATTTTGTTATTTTCTTGGCGGGAAGAAACAAACAATCAAAAAGTTAATTATGCAGTGAAGAAATCAATAAGAGCTGTAATTTCAACTTTTCTAATAGCTTACGGCCACACCACCCTGAAAACGCCCGATCTCGTCTGATCTCGGAAGCCAAACAGGTTGGGCTTGGTTAGTACTTGGATGGGAGACCGCCTAGGAATATCTAGTGTTGTAAGCATTTTGTTATTTTCTTGGCGGGAAGAAACAATCAATCAAAAAGTTAATTATGCAGTGAAGAAATCAATAAGAGCTGTAATTTCAACTTTCTTATAGCTTACGGCCACACCACCCTGAAAACGCCCGATCTCGTCTGATCTCGGAAGCCAAGCAGGGTCGGGCTTGGTTAGTACTTGGATGGGAGACCGCCTAGGAATATCTAGTGTTGTAAGCATTTTGTTATTTTCTTGGCGGGAAGAAACAATCAATCAAAAAGTTAATTATGCAGTGAAGAAATCAATAAGAGCTGTAATTTCAACTTTTCTAATAGCTTACGGCCACACCACCCTGAAAACGCCTGATCTCGGAAGCCAAGCAGGGTCGGGCTTGGTTAGTACTTGGATGGGAGACCGCCTAGGAATATCTAGTGTTGTAAGCATTTTGTTATTTTCATGGCGGGAAGAAACAATCAATCAAAAAGTTAATTATGCAGTGAAGAAATCAATAAGAGCTGTAATTTCAACTTTCTAATAGCTTACGGCCACACCACCCTGAAAACGCCCGATCTCGTTTGATCTCGGAAGCCAAGCAGGGTCGGGCTTGGTTAGTACTTGGATGGGAGACCGCCTAGGAATATCTAGTGTTGTAAGCATTTTGTTATTTTCTTGGCGGGAAGAAACAAACAATCAAAAAGTTAATTATGCAGTTAATTGTAATTTCAACTTGCTAATAGCTTACGAAGAAATCAATCTCGGAAGCCAAGCAGGGTCGGGCTTGGTTAGTACTTGGATGGGAGACCGCCTAGGAATATCTAGTGTTGTAAGCATTTTGTTATTTTCTTGGCGGGAAGAAACAATCAATCAAAAAGTTAATTATGCAGTGAAGAAATCAATAACAGCTGTATTTTAAAATGTTCTAATACCCTACGACACCACCCTGAAAACGCCTGATCTCGGAAACCAAACAGGGTCGGGCTTGGTTAGTACTTGGATGGGAGACCGCCTGGAAATATCTAGTGTTGTAAGCATTTTGTTATTTTCTTAGCGGGAAGAAACAATCAATCAAAAAGTTAATTATGCAGTGAAGAAATCAATAAGAGCTGTAATTTCAACTTGTCTAATCCCTTACGGCCACACCACCCTGAAAACGCCCGATCTCGTCTGATCTCGGAAGCCAAGCAGGGTCGGGCTTGGTTAGTACTTGGATAGGCGACCGCCTAGGAATATCTAGTGTTGTAAGCATTTTGTTATTTTCTTGGCGGGAAGAAACAATCTATCAAAAAGTTAATTATGCAGTGAAGAAATCAATAAGAGCTGTAATTTCAACTCTTCTAATAGCTTACGGCCACACCACCCTGAAAACGCCCGATCTCATCTGATCTCGGAAGCCAAGCAGGGTTGGGCTTGGTTAGTACTTGGATGGGAGACCGCCTGGGAATATCTAGTGTTGTAAGCATTTTGTTATTTTCATGGCGGGAAGAAACAATCAATCAAAAAGTTAATTATGCAGTGAAGAAATCAATAAGAGCTGTAATTTCAACTTGTCTAATAGCTTACGGCCACACCACCCTGAAAACGCCCGATCTCGTCTGATCTCGGAAGCCAAGCAGGGTCGGGCTTGGTTAGTACTTGGATGGGAGACCGCCTAGGAATATCTAGTGTTGTAAGCATTTTGTTATTTTCTTGGCGGGAAGAAACAATCAATCAAAAAGTTAATTATGCAGTGAAGAAATCAATAAGAGCTGTAATTTCAACTTTTCTAATAGCTTACGGCCACACCACCCTGAAAACGCCCGATCTCGGAAGCCAAACATGGTCGGGCTTGGTTAGTACTTGGATGGGAGACCGCCTAGGAATATCTAGTGTTGTAAGCATTTTGTTATTTTCTTGGCGGGAAGAAACAAACAATCAAAAAGTTAATTATGCAGTGAAGAAATCAATAAGAGCTGTAATTTCAACTTTTCTAATAGCTTACGGCCACAACACCCTGAAAACGCCCGATCTCGGAAGCCAAACAGGGTCGGGCTTGGTTAGTACTTGGATGGGAGACCGCCTAGTAATATCTAGTGTTGTAAGCATTTTGTTATTTTCTTGGCGGGAAGAAACAATTAATCAAAAAGTTAATTATGCAGTGAAGAAATCAATAACAGCTGTATTTTCAAATGTTCTAATAGCTTACGGCCACACCACCCTGAAAACGCCTGATCTCGGAAACCAAACCGGGTCGGGCTTGGTTAGTACTTGGATGGGAGACCGCCTGGAAATATCTAGTGTTGTAAGCATTTTGTTATTTTCTTGGCGGGAAGAAACAAACAAACAAAAAGTTAATTATGCAGTGAAGAAATCAATAAAAGCTGTAATTTCAACTTTTCTAATAGCTTACGGCCACAACACCCTGAAAACGCCCGATCTCGGAAGCCAAACAGGGTCGGGCTTGGTTAGTACTTGGATGGGAGACCGCCTAGTAATATCTAGTGTTGTAAGCATTTTGTTAGTTTCTTGGCGGGAAGAAACAATCTATCAAAAAGTTAATTATGCAGTGAAGAAATCAATAACAGCTGTAATTTCAACTCTTCTTATAGCTTACGGCCACACCACCCTGAAAACGCCCGATCTCGGAAGCCAAGCAGGGTTGGGCTTGGTTAGTACTTGGATGGGAGACCGCCTGGAAATATCTAGTGTTGTAAGCATTTTGTTATTTTCTTGGCGGGAAGAAACAAACAATCAAAAAGTTAATTATGCAGTGAAGAAATCAATAAAAGCTGTAATTTCAACTTTTCTAATAGCTTACGGCCACAACACCCTGAAAACGCCCGATCTCGGAAGCCAAACAGGGTCGGGCTTGGTTAGTACTTGGATGGGAGACCGCCTAGTAATATCTAGTGTTGTAAGCATTTTGTTAGTTTCTTGGCGGGAAGAAACAATCTATCAAAAAGTTAATTATGCAGTGAAGAAATCAATAACAGCTGTAATTTCAACTCTTCTTATAGCTTACGGCCACACCACCCTGAAAACGCCCTGATCTCGGAAGCCAAGCAGGGTTGGGCTTGGTTAGTACTTGGATGGGAGACCGCCTAGGAATATCTAGTGTTGTAAGCATTTTGTTATTTTCTTGGCGGGAAGAAACAAACAATCAAAAAGTTAATTATGCAGTGAAGAAATCAATAAGAGCTGTAATTTCAACTTTTCTTATAGCTTACGGCCACACCACCCTGAAAACGCCCGATCTTGGAAGCCAAACATGGTCGGGCTTGGTTAGTACTTGGATGGGAGACCGCCTAGGAATATATAGTGTTGTAAGCATTTTGTTATTTTCATGGCGGGAAGAAACAATCAATCAAAAAGTTAATTATGCAGTGAAGAAATCAATAAGAGCTGTAATTTCAACGTTTCTAATAGCTTACGGCCACACCACCCTGAAAACGCCCGATCTCGTCTGATCTCGGAAGCCAAGCAGGGTCGGGCTTGGTTAGTACTTGGATGGGAGACCGCCCAGGAATATCTAGTGTTGTAAGCATTTTGTTATTTTCTTGGCGGGAAGAAACAATCAATCAAAAAGTTAATTATGCAGTGAAGAAATCAATAACAGCTGTATTTTCAAATGTTCTAATACCCTACGGCCACACCACCCTGAAAACGCCTGATCTCGGAAACCAAACAGGGTCGGGCTTGGTTAGTACTTGGATGGGAGACCGCCTGGAAATATCTAGTGTTGTAAGCATTTTGTTATTTTCTTGGCGGGAAGAAACAAACAATCAAAAAGTTAATTATGCAGTGAAGAAATCAATAACAGCTGTAATTTCAACTCTTCTAATAGCTTACGGCCACACCACCCTGAAAACGCCCGATCTCGTCTGATCTCGGAAGCCAAGCAGGGTTGGGCTTGGTTAGTATTTGGATTGGAGACCGCCTGGGAATATCTAGTGTTGTAAGCATTTTGTTATTTTCATGGCGGGAAGAAACAATCAATCAAAAAGTGAATTATGCAGTGAAGAAATCAATAAGAGCTGTAATTTCAACTTGTCTAATAGCTTACGGCCACACCCCCCTGAAAACGCCCGATCTCGTCTGATCTCGGAAGCCAAGCAGGGTTGGGCTTGGTTAGTACTTGGATGGGAGACCGCCTGGCAATATCTAGTGTTGTAAGCATTATGTTAATTTCTTGGCGGGAAGAAACAATCAATCAAAAAGTTAATTATGCAGTGAAGAAATCAATAAGAGCTGTAATTTCAACTTTTCTATTAGCTTACGGCCACACCACCCTGAAAACGCCCTCTCGGAAGCCAAACATGGTCGGGCTTGGTTAGTACTTGGATGGGAGACCGCCTAGGAATATATAGTGTTGTAAGCATTTTGTTATTTTCATGGCGGGAAGAAACAAACAATCAAAAAGTTAATTATGCAGTGAAGAAATCAATAAGAGCTGTAATTTCAACTTTTCTAATAGCTTACGGCCACACCACCCTGAAAACGCCCGATCTTGGAAGCCAAACATGGTCGGGCTTGGTTAGTACTTGGATGGGAGACCGCCTAGGAATATCTAGTGTTGTAAGCTTTTTGTTATTTTCTTGGCGGGAAGAAACAATCAATCAAAAAGTTAATTATGCAGTGAAGAAATCAATAACAGCTGTATTTTAAAATGTTCTAATACCCTACGGCCACACCACCCTGAAAACGCCTGATCTCGGAAACCAAACAGGGTCGGGCTTGGTTAGTACTTGGATGGGAGACCGCTTGGAAATATCTAGTGTTGTAAGCATTTTGTTATTTTCTTGGCGGGAAGAAACAAACAATCAAAAAGTTAATTATGCAGTGAAGAAATCAATAAGAGCTGTAACTTCAACTTTTCTAATAGCTTACGGCCACACCACCCTGAAAACGCCCGATCTCGTCTGATCTCGAAAGCCATGCAGGGTTGGGCTTGGTTAGTACTTGGATGGGAGACCGCCTAGGAATATCTAGTGTTGTAAGCATTTTGTTATTTTCTTGGCGGGAAGAAACAATCTATCAAAAAGTTAATTATGCAGTGAAGAAATCAATAAGAGCTGTAATTTCAACTTGTCTTATCGCTTACGGCCACACCACCCTGAAAACGCCCGATCTCGTCTGATCTCGGAAGCCAAGCAGGGTCGGGCTTGGTTAGTACTTGGATAGGCGACCGCCTAGGAATATCTAGTGTTGTAAGCATTTTGTTATTTTCTTGGCGGGAAGAAACAATCTATCAAAAAGTTAATTATGCAGTGAAGAAATCAATAAGAGCTGTAATTTCAACTTTTCTAATAGCTTACGGCCACACCACCCTGAAAATCTCGCCTGATCTCGGAAGCCAAACAGGGTCGGGCTTGGTTGGTACTTGGATGGGAGACCGCCTGGAAATATCTAGTGTTGTAAGCATTTTGTTATTTTCTTGACGGGAAGAAACAAACAATCAAAAAGTTAATTATGCAGTGAAGAAATCAATAAGAGCTGTAATTTCAACTTTTCTAATAGCTTACGGCCACAACACCCTGAAAACGCCCGATCTCGGAAGCCAAACAGGGTCGGGCTTGGTTAGTACTTGGATGGGAGACCGCCTAGTAATATCTAGTGTTGTAAGCATTTTGTTATTTTCTTGGCGGGAAGAAACAATCAATCAAAAAGTTAATTATGCAGTGAAGAAATCAATAACAGCTGTATTTTCAAATGTTCTAATACCCTACGGCCACACCACCCTGAAAACGCCTGATCTCGGAAACCAAACAGGGTCGGGCTTGGTTAGTACTTGGATGGGAGACCGCTTGGAAATATCTAGTGTTGTAAGCATTTTGTTATTTTCTTGGCGGGAAGAAACAAACAATCAAAAGTTAATTATGCAGTGAAGAAATCAATAAGAGCTGTAACTTCAACTTTTCTAATAGCTTACGGCCACACCACCCTGAAAACGCCCGATCTCGTCTGATCTCGAAAGCCAAGCAGGGTTGGGCTTGGTTAGTACTTGGATGGGAGACCGCCTAGGAATATCTAGTGTTGTAAGCATTTTGTTATTTTCTTGGCGGGAAGAAACAATCTATCAAAAAGTTAATTATGCAGTGAAGAAATCAATAAGAGCTGTAATTTCAACTTGTCTTATCGCTTACGGCCACACCACCCTGAAAACGCCCGATCTCGTCTGATCTCGGAAGCCAAGCAGGGTCGGGCTTGGTTAGTACTTGGATAGGCGACCGCCTAGGAATATCTAGTGTTGTAAGCATTTTGTTATTTTCTTGGCGGGAAGAAACAATCTATCAAAAAGTTAATTATGCAGTGAAGAAATCAATAAGAGCTGTAATTTCAACTTTTCTAATAGCTTACGGCCACACCACCCTGAAAACGCCCGATCTCGGAAGCCAAACATGGTCGGGCTTGGTTAGTACTTGGATGGGAGACCGCCTAGGAATATATAGTGTTGTAAGCATTTTGTTATTTTCATGGCGGGAAGAAACAATCAATCAAAAAGTTAATTATGCAGTGAAGAAATCAATAACAGCTGTAATTTCAACTCTTCTAATAGCTTACGGCCACACCACCCTGAAAACGCCCGATCTCGTCTGATCTCGGAAGCCAAGCAGGGTTGGGCTTGGTTAGTACTTGGATGGGAGACCGCCTGGGAATGTCTAGTGTTGTAAGCATTTTGTTATTTTCATGGCGGGAAGAAACAATCAATCAAAAAGTGAATTATGCAGTGAAGAAATCAATAAGAGCTGTAATTTCAACTTTTCTAATAGCTTACGGCCACACCACCCTGAAAACGCCCGATCTCGGAAGCCAAACATGGTCGGGCTTGGTTAGTACTTGGATGGGAGACCGCCTAGGAATATATAGTGTTGTAAGCATTTTGTTATTTTCTTGGCGGGAAGAAACAATCAATCAAAAAGTTAATTATGCAGTGAAGAAATCAATAAGAGCTGTAATTTCAACTTTTCTAATAGCTTACGGCCACACCACCCTGAAAACGCCCGATCTCGTCTGATCTCGGAAGCCAAGCAGGGTCGGGCTTGGTTAGTACTTGGATGGCGACCGCCTAGGAATATCTAGTGTTGTAAGCATTTTGTTATTTTCTTGGCGGGAAGAAACAATCAATCAAAAAGTTAATTATGCAGTGAAGAAATCAATAACAGCTGTATTTTCAAATGTTCTAATACCCTACGGCCACACCACCCTGAAAACGCCTGATCTCGGAAACCAAACCGGGTCGGGCTTGGTTAGTACTTGGATGGGAGACCGCCTGGAAATATCTAGTGTTGTAAGCATTTTGTTATTTTCTTGGCGGGAAGAAACAAACAATCAAAAAGTTAATTATGCAGTGAAGAAATCAATAAGAGCTGTAATTTCAACTTTTCTAATAGCTTACGGCCACAACACCCTGAAAACGCCCGATCTCGGAAGCCAAACAGGGTCGGGCTTGGTTAGTACTTGGATGGGAGACCGCCTAGTAATATCTAGTGTTGTAAGCATTTTGTTATTTTCTTGGCGGGAAGAAACAATCTAATCAAAAGTTAATTATGCAGTGAAGAAATCAATAACAGCTGTAATTTCAAATGTTCTAATAGCTTACGGCCACACCACCCTGAAAACGCCCGATCTCGTCTGAAAGCCAAACAGGGTCGGGCTTGGTTAGTACTTGGATGGGAGACCGCCTGGAATATCTAGTGTTGTAAGCATTTTGTTATTTTCTTGGCGGGAAGAAACAATCAATCAAAAAGTTAATTATGCAGTGAAGAAATCAATAAGAGCTGTAATTTCAACTTTTCTAATAGCTTACGGCCACACCACCCTGAAAACGCCCGATCTCGTCTGATCTCGGAAGCCAAGCAGGGTTGGGCTTGGTTAGTACTTGGATGGGAGACCGCCTAGGAATATCTAGTGTTGTAAGCATTTTGTTATTTTCATGGCGGGAAGAAACAAACAATCAAAAAGTTAATTATGCAGTGAAGAAATCAATAAGAGCTGTAATTTCAACTCTTCTAATAGCTTACGGCCACACCACCCTGAAAACGCCCGATCTCGTCTGATCTCGGAAGCCAAGCAGGGTTGGGCTTGGTTAGTACTTGGATGGGAGACCGCCTAGGAATATCTAGTGTTGTAAGCATTTTGTTATTTTCTGGCGGGAAGAAACAAACAATCAAAAAGTTAATTATGCAGTGAAGAAATCAATAAGAGCTGTAATTTCAACTTTTCTAATAGCTTACGGCCACACCACCCTGAAAACGCCCGATCTTGGAAGCCAAACATGGTCGGGCTTGGTTAGTACTTGGATGGGAGACCGCCTAGGAATATATAGTGTTGTAAGCATTTTGTTATTTTCATGGCGGGAAGAAACAATCAATCAAAAAGTTAATTATGCAGTGAAGAAATCAATAAGAGCTGTAATTTCAACTTTTCTAATAGCTTACGGCCACACCACCCTGAAAACGCCCGATCTCGTCTGATCTCGGAAGCCAAGCAGGGTCGGGCTTGGTTAGTACTTGGATGGGAGACCGCCTAGGAATATCTAGTGTTGTAAGCATTTTGTTATTTTCTTGGCGGGAAGAAACAATCAATCAAAAAGTTAATTATGCAGTGAAGAAATCAATAACAGCTGTATTTTCAAATGTTCTAATACTTACGGCCACACCACCCTGAAAACGCCTGATCTCGGAAACCAAACAGGGTCGGGCTTGGTTAGTACTTGGATGGGAGACCGCCTGGAAATATCTAGTGTTGTAAGCATTTTGTTATTTTCTTGGCGGGAAGAAACAAACAATCAAAAAGTTAATTATGCAGTGAAGAAATCAATAAGAGCTGTAATTTCAACTTTTCTAATAGCTTACGGCCACAACACCCTGAAAACGCCCGATCTCGGATGTTGGAAGCCAAACAGGGTCGGGCTTGGTTAGTACTTGGATGGGAGACCGCCTAGGAATATCTAGTGTTGTAAGCATTTTGTTATTTTCTTGGCGGGAAGAAACAATCAATCAAAAAGTTAATTATGCAGTGAAGAAATCAATAACAGCTGTAATTTCAAATGTTCTAATAGCTTACAGCCACACCACCCTGAAAACGCCCGATCTCGGAAGCCAAACAGGGTCGGGCTTGGTTAGTACTTGGATGGGAGACCGCCTAGGAATATCTAGTGTTGTAAGCATTTTGTTATTTTCTTGGCGGGAAGAAACAATCAATCAAAAAGTTAATTATGCAGTGAAGAAATCAATAAGAGCTGTAATTTCAACTTTCTAATAGCTTACGGCCACACCACCCTGAAAACGCCCGATCTCGTCTGAAAGCCAAACATGGGGTCGGGCTTGGTTAGTACTTGGATGGGAGACCGCCTAGGAATATCTAGTGTTGTAAGCATTTTGTTATTTTCTTGGCGGGAAGAAACAATCAATCAAAAAGTTAATTATGCAGTGAAGAAATCAATAAGAGCTGTAATTTCAACTTTTCTAATAACTTATGGCCACACCACCCTGAAAACGCCCGATCTCATCTGATCTCGGAAGCCAAGCAGGGTCGGGCTTGGTTAGTACTTGGATGGGAAACCGCCTGGGAATATCTAGTGTTGTAAGCATTATGTTATTTTCTTGGCGGGAAGAAACAATCAATCAAAAAGTTAATTATGCAGTGAAGAAATCAATAAGAGCTGTAATTTCAACTTTTCTAATAGCTTACGGCCACACCACCCTGAAAACGCCCGATCTCGGATCTCGGAAGCCAAGCATGGTCGGGCTTGGTTAGTACTTGGATGGGAGACCGCCTGGAATATCTAGTGTTGTAAGCATTTTGTTATTTTCTGGCGGGAAGAAACAAACAATCAAAAAGATAATTATGCAGTGAAGAAATCAATAAGAGCTGTAATTTCAACTTTTCTAATAGCTTACGGCCACAACACCCTGAAAACGCCCGATCTCGGAAGCCAAACATGGTCGGGCTTGGTTAGTACTTGGATGGGAGACCGCCTAGGAATATATAGTGTTGTAAGCATTTTGTTATTTTCATGGCGGGAAGAAACAATCAATCAAAAAGTTAATTATGCAGTGAAGAAATCAATAAGAGCTGTAATTTCAACTTTTCTAATAGCTTACGGCCACACCACCCTGAAAACGCCCGATCTCTGATCTCGGAAGCCAAACAGGGTCGGGCTTGGTTAGTACTTGGATGGGAGACCGCCTAGGAATATCTAGTGTTGTAAGCATTTTGTTATTTTCTTGGCGGGAAGAAACAATCAATCAAAAAGTTAATTATGCAGTGAAGAAATCAATAACAGCTGTATT
>JAHKKI010000451.1:0-11956 GCA_029465975.1 Dallia pectoralis | reverse complement strand
GGTGTCCCTTCTGAGTAAGGGATTAAACTTTATTCCTTCTGTGGATAATAAAAATAGAAAGGTCAAAGATCAAATTAGATTCGACCTTCAACAGTACCACAGACGGCTGAAACTGGCGGTCTACTTTGAAAAGGAACCTGAATCAGAGGGTAAACCTTTTACTCCCAGATCTACTTGGGTCCCCCATAATGACAAATTGCCTCCCCAGGTCACAACAACAATAAAGACTGACCTGCAATATTTCAATGAGGAATTTAAAATTGGCTGGGTGAAACCAAATCTAGATCAGTGTGAGTCTAGGGCTCTCACTTCATTAGGCAAAAACAATAATATAATTATTAAACCAGCAGATAAAGGGAGTGCTGTTGTCATTATGGATAGGGAACAATATTTATGGGAGGGTTACAGACAGCTTAATGATGAAACTTATTATACTAGGCTTGATAAACCTATTTATGAGGACACAATTCCTATGATTGATGGGATTGTCAAGTCATTGTGTGATAAGCGATTCATTAACAGTAAACAAAAAACATATTTACAAGGGGATGCAAAACCCAGAGAAAGGTTGTTCTACATGCTCCCTAAGATTCACAAATCTAGGGGTGCCTGGAGTAAACCAAATGAGATTCCACCTGGCAGACCAATAGTTTCAGACTGCAGTAGTGAGACCTACTATACAGCTGAGTTTATCGATTACTATCTTAATCCTCTCTCGACCAAACATCAAAGTTATATTAAAGATACCTATGATTTCATAGAAAAAATAAAACACATTGTCATTCCATCTGAGGCGTTTCTGTTCACTATGGACATTGACAGCCTTTATACCAACATTGACATTAAGGAAGGCCTACAATCCATTAAAAACATATTTTATAAGTATCCAGATAAAACGAGGCCAGACAAAGAATTATTGCAACTGTTAGAAATCAACCTTACCAGGAATGATTTTGAATTTGATGGCAACTTCTTTCTCCAGATCAAAGGAACAGCTATGGGAAAGAAGTTTGCCCCTGCTTATGCCAACATTTTCATGGCAGACTGGGAGACATCAGCCTTGGCTGCTTGCTCTCAAAAGCCACTTCATTACTATAGATTTCTGGATGACATTTGGGGAATTTGGCCATACTCGAGAGAAGATTTTGATATTTTTTGATTACTTTGAATAACCACAACCGGTCCATCAAGCTAAAATCCACTTTTAGCTTAAATACTGTTGATTTTCTAGACACTACGACATTTAAAGGCCCTAATTTTGAACAGCATTTTAAATTGGACATCAAGGTTTTTTTTAAAGATACTGACACACATGCCTTGTTATTTAGGTCTAGTTTCCATCCGGCACACACCTATGCAGGTTTGCTCAAGTCACAACTGCTTAGGTTCCATAGAATCTGCACTAGACATGAGGATTTTAAAAGTGCAACCAGAGCACTGTTTACAGCTTTGTCCACTAGGGGGTACACCAGGACAATGTTCAGGAAGGCTCTCAGAACTTTTCAGCACACAAAGCCTCAGGTCGTTGGCTCTTTATTACCGGTTATAACAACTTATTCCCCCTCAACAGTACGGTTGGTCAAAGTAATTAAAAATAATTTCAATAAATTTGTGGAAAACTCTCAGCTCTTAGGAGATTACAGGATTGTTCCTGCTTTTAGAAAAAATAAAAATGTACAGGATATTCTGGTCAAAGCAAAAATGGAACCACTAAGGGTGTCCAAATCCACAGGATATAAGGAATTTTTCAACATCAGGTATGGGTACACAACCGACATAGTAAAGAGGTATTCGCCACACAGAGTAACACTACTGTTTATTCAAAAAACTGTGTTTATTTGATCCAGTGTAAACAGTGTGGAATTCAATATGTTGGTGAAACAGGTAACACTCTACTCACCAGATTCACACAACACAGGTACAACATTGTCAAAATGAAGGATGTGCATATTCCGCTAGTACAACATTTTATAAAACACAATTGGTCCCATCTTACAGCCACTGTGTTAGAGTGCAATTTCAGGTGGTCCACGCCCCAGAGGAGAAGGGCAGAGAGGTTGTGGATACACCGACTTGGCACTCTGCATCCGCTGGGCCTCAATGACAGGTGAGGTTCCCTGGATTTGCTGTGAGCACTTGGTTTGTGCATTACATGTCACCGCCTTCGGCGGCGACATTTCTTTTCAATTCCTAACCCTAACCCTAACCCCCTAACCCTAACCCTAACCCTAACCCTAACCCTAACCCTAACCCTAACCCTAACCTAACCTAACCTAACCTAACCCCTAACCCTAACCCTAACCTAACCTAACCCTAACCCTAACCCTAACCCTAACCCCCTAACCCTAACCTAACCTAACCTAACCCTACCCTCCTGGTCCCTTATCCTAACCATAACCATTAGATTTTAACCTTACCCTAATTTTAGGAGAACATATAATTTAATTAGAGGGCATTTTGGGAAAAACCCTCCTGGTCCCTTATCCTAACCATAACCATTAGATTTTAATACCTTACCTAATTTTAGGAGAACACAATTTAATTAGAGGGCATTTGGGGAAATACCCTCCTGGTCCCTTGCCTAACCATAACCATTAGATTTTAATACCTTACCTAATTTTAGGAGAACACAATTTAATTAGAGGACATTTGGGGGAAATACCCTCCTGGTCCCTTATCCTAACCATAACCATTAGATTTCAATACCTTACCCTAATTTTAGGAGAACATATAATTTAATTAGAGGACATTTGGGGGAAATACCCTCCTGGTCCCTTATCCTAACCATAACCATTAGATTTTAATACCTTACCCTAATTTTAGGAGAACACAATTTAATTAGAGGACATTTGGGGGAAATACCCTCCTGGTCCCTTATCCTAACCATAACCATTAGATTTCAATACCTTACCCTAATTTTAGGAGAACATATAATTTAATTAGAGGGCATTTTGGGAAAAACCCTCCTGGTCCCTTATCCTAACCATAACCATTAGATTTCAATACCTTACCCTAATTTTAGGAGAACATATAATTTAATTAGAGGGCATTTTGGGAAAAACCCTCCTGGTCCCTTGTCCTAACCATAACCATTAGATTTTAATACCTTACCCTAAGTTTAGGAGGATTACCTAAACTTAATTTTTGATCTCATGCCTAACCCTAACTTTGGGAATGTTAGGGATAATTGGAATACATTTTAAGGAATCACTTTCCTTGACTTTTGTTCTAACCCTAACCATTCGGTTTCCATATGACCTTTGAACTTAATCCCTCTGGGGCTGGTTCACTGTAAAGGGTTACTGTTCCAAGGTAGTTAACACAATTTGGGCCAATGATAGCGCAGCAGGGCACGAGCCCTGTTATCTTCCTATCCATTGCGCATACACCAAGCACGCACGCTTTGAGAAAGAGCACGACTAATTTATAAGCCTGAGGAAGACCTATTTGGTTGAAACGTTGCTTTTTGTAAATAGTGCTTTTTGTAAATAGTTTTTACTGTAAATAAAAGTTTTATATTCATCACGGAGTTTTTCTATACTTTATCTTTTTTAGACTAGGTTTAAGTTTCTTTTTATGGTGACTATTACCGAAAGAGACCGGAGATGCCACGTGAACGGTGGCAAGGAGAAGATTATTACTGGGACAATTATGAGTTTAGACGACCCAGACAACGTCGTTTATCGCCTTCACCAACTGGTAGGAGATATAATAGGTCCCAGTTCAATAATTATGAATATGATGGGCGCAGTTATGCGGAGGTAGCTAGAGCAGCCCGTTCACGCATGCCCAATCCTACGGAACAACAGTGGGCACCACGTGGAAATACAAGGGCCCAGTTTAATGACAACCGTCGAGGACCCCGACGAAGAGAGGACCGTTCCTATCCTCGGAGGAGGAGATATGATGACCACCGACAAAAGGAACGTCGACGGCCGAGCCGGGACCAGGGGGTACGTACCAGAGGACAAGGGCGACGGGAGTGGTCCAATAGGGACCCACCGTCAAATAAGCCCACCAGTACTGACCCGAATTCACGGCTAAAACCCGTGGCATATTTAGACTTATTAAAGCCACGCATCACTTGGGGAACGTCACGGCGGAGCACCCTCCAGCCTCAATAGCTAAAATGGCTGACCAATTGATGGCAGCTATTAAACCGGCTTCCCCTACAACATCCACAATGACACTAATTGAGGGTAATGCTAGATATTGGGCTCAAAATACCCTGATAATTCTAAGAGACCATTACCAGGATGATATTCAGAATAACATCCAAATCCTTATCCAATTGGAGACATGGGACTGGGCCCGGAACTTTGACATTGCTACGACATGGGCTAAAAACCAATTCGGACGCAGATTAAGGGGAGAGACTTTGGATAAAGTACGATCTCAGTTGCAGGAGAAGATGGTCAACACGGTCAGAACACGAGATACCCCACAGCCCAGACTGGAGGAACGGAGGCAGATGGTATCAACCCAGACCATGACGGAGGATGAACCCCCGCCTCCGGTACCGGAGGTGAGGAACTACAAACAGACAATCATGGTAGAGGTACATCCTCCTCCCAGAAGAGCGATGGACTCTGTGTTGCTGTTGACCCCTGAACCACGATCCAGATCCGGCAATGTGGACTGGACGACGAGGACCACTCCGGCACACGAGGAACAATCAGAGGGACAACTAGAACGAGAGGGGATGGAAACAGTTCTCCCCTGTTCCTTTCTCCCTCCCCCCCACTCTCCCGTTCTCCCCTTTGTTTCTCTCCCTCTTTTGGGCCCTTCTGCTCTAACCTCATTCCAGGTACCCAGGGAGCAGAGGAGAGGTCAAAGGTCAAGGGAGTCGACTTCAGGGATTCGGGAGCCACAACAGGGAGAACCGACATTGCAGACCATCGATGAGGATCCCGGGGAAGCTACAACAAATCAGGAAGGGCCGTTTGTCCCTCCGGTGGTGATGACCCCCCGATACCAGGGGACCCCCTCTCAGTCGGATCTGTCATCTGAGGAGGAGCTCTCAGGTGAGGAGGGGGATTTAGATTCCCCTATTCCCCCAACCCCACCACCAGTGGGATCACCAGTACAGACCAAACTGACTTTCAGTAGGCCACGGGTGTCCTCACCCCTGAATGTGCAGAAACCATTCAGACACATGTCGACTCTAAACAAAATGAAAGACTGGAAGATCCACTACAAGCAGAACATAGTTCTGATGGGGGACTCTAACCTGGCCAGAATGCCCCCGTTTACACGAAAGGATCTGCAAATTGACAGTTACCCGGGGCCAACTTTAGACATGCTGAGGCCATCCTGGCTAACTCCAGGGTCTCTCCGCTGTGCAGACACTGATTCTTGCTTTTGGCATAAACAATAGAGCACAGAGCCCGGACAAAACGTCAATAAAACAACTACAAGGAGCCATCAGAATGGCCAGACATGTGTGTCCCACAGCCCAAGTGGTGATCCCATTAATTAACTTTTCCACAAGATTGCCTCGGCAGGAACAAGACAACCTGTCTAAACTGAACTCGCATATTGCAAAACATCAGTGCTTCCTACCCAAACTAACTGAGGGAGCATTCGAGACAGAGAGAGACAGGATCCACTGGACAGACAATACAGCAAAACGTATGCTGGACCACTGGCTGATCTGTTTAAACAAATAGTCCCCGTGAACCCTGCGACAGATACGGGGGGTAAGAATGTGATTAATCTATCCAAACATTTTATTCCAACTGGCGCACAGTTGGCACTATTGAATAGGGGCCTAACTTTTATTCCGGCTATAGAGAACCATAAGAATTCAAAAGCCAGAGATCAAATTAGATTTGATTTACAGCAATATCATAGAAGACTTAAATTGGCTGTGTTTTTCAGAGATCAACCAGATTCTGAACCATTACCGTTCACACAAAAATCTGTCTGGGTCCCTCCCAGGGATAAATTACCGAATAGTGTTATAAGACTTATCAATAAGGATATGGAATATTTCAAAAATGACTTTACTATTGGCAGAACCAAATTAAACCTGGACCAATTAGAAATTCAAGCACACAAAACCCTGATCAATAATAAAAATATTATTATTAAACCGGCAGACAAGGGGAGTGTAGTAGTAATTATGGATAGGGAACAATATCTCTGGGAGGGATACAGACAATTGAATGATGCCACATATTATACCAAGTTGGATAGACCAATCTTCAGGGACACAATTCCCATGGTTGATGAGATTCTTAAATCCTTGCGGAATAAGAAGTTTATCAACCATAAACAACTACAATATTTACAAGGAGATTCTGAACCCAGAGCCAGATTGTTTTACATGCTGCCAAAGATTCATAAGGCCAGAGCATCCTGGAATAGAGCGGGAGAAATCCCTCCGGGTAGGCCCATTGTTTCGGATTGCAGCAGTGAAACATACTTTACGGCTGAATATCTGGATTTCTTTCTAAATCCCCTCTCAATCAAGCACCCCAGTTATGTTAAGGATACCTATCATTTCATTGACACTGTCAGAGACCTTATTATCCCAACAGATGCCTTCCTATTTACAATGGATGTGGATAGTCTATATACTAATATTGATATCCAGGAAGGCATACAGTCTATTAGAAAGATTCTATTTAAATATCCGGATGCCAAAAGGCCTGATAAAGAACTACTTAAGTTACTAGAAATAAATTTATCCAGGAATGACTTTGAATTTGATGGGAAGTTTTTCCTACAGATTAAGGGAACAGCTATGGGCAAGAAGTTTGCCCCGGCCTATGCAAACATCTTCATGGCTGAATGGGAGACTGCTGCCCTGGCCACCTGCCCAAAAAGACCCTTACAATATTATAGGTTTCTAGATGACATCTGGGGTGTTTGGCCTTATTCAAGGGAGGATTTCACAGAATTTGTAACTAATCTCAACAACCACAATCCATCCATCCAGGTGAAGTCCACATTTAGTGACACTTCTGTGGACTTCCTGGACACCACCACATTTAAGGGACCAAACTTTTCAGACACCGGTAAATTGGAGGTTAAAGTATACTTTAAAGATACAGATACACATGCCCTTTTATTCAGGTCCAGTTTCCATCCCCAACATACCTATGCAGGCCTACTGAAATCTCAGCTGCTGAGATTTCATAGGATCTGTACGAGGGAGGAGGATTTTAAACTGGCTACCAGGATGCTGTTTTCGGCCCTTACCACTAGGGGGTACACTAAAACCATGTTCAGGAGAGCCCTTGGGACTTTCCAACAGGTAAGACCACAAATTGTGGATACACTCTTACCAGTCATCACCACCTACTCTCCATACACGGTACAGCTAATGAGGGTAATCAGAAATAACTTCAATTCATTTACGGAGCAATCCAATTTATTATTAGACTACAGACTGATTGCAGCATATAGAAGAAATAAAAATCTACAAGATACTTTGGTCAAGGCTAAAATCACACCCCTCTCTAAACCCCAAGTGGTGGGAAAGGGGGAGTTTTACAAACACTACCTGTGGGTTACAAACCCAAATAATAGAGAAGTTTTCAAAACCCAGGGGGGCACCAGTGTGCACACTAAGAACTGTGTTTACCTGATTAAATGCAAACATTGCCATATGCAATATGTAGGGGAAACAGGAAATACCCTGTTGACCAGATTCACACAACACAGGTATAACATCATTAGGAGAAAGGACACTGGTGTCCCTCTGGTCCAACATTTTATAATACAGGGTTGGCCCCAATTAGAGGCCACTATTTTGGAGGCCAACTGTAGGTGGTCCACGACCCAGAGACGGAGGGCTGAAAGGTTGTGGATCCACAGATTGGGGACAATACAGCCTCTTGGTTTGAATGAGAGGTGAGGGTCCGGGGGGAGACCGCGGGTACATAGTTCATGCATTGGTGTACATCATCTATGATGATGTCACCCAACTGTTTCAGTTTCCTAACCCAAATTAGATTTGATTTACAGCAATATCATAGAAGACTTAAATTGGCTGTGTTTTTCAGAGATCAACCAGATTCTGAACCATTACCGTTCACACAAAAATCTGTCTGGGTCCCTCCCAGGGATAAATTACCGAATAGTGTTATAAGACTTATCAATAAGGATATGGAATATTTCAAAAATGACTTTACTATTGGCAGAACCAAATTAAACCTGGACCAATTAGAAATTCAAGCACACAAAACCCTGATCAATAATAAAAATATTATTATTAAACCGGCAGACAAGGGAGTGTAGTAGTAATTATGGATAGGGAACAATATCTCTGGGAGGGATACAGACAATTGAATGATGCCACATATTATACCAAGTTGGATAGACCAATCTTCAGGGACACAATTCCCATGGTTGATGAGATTCTTAAATCCTTGCGGAATAAGAAGTTTATCAACCATAAACAACTACAATATTTACAAGGAGATTCTGAACCCAGAGCCAGATTGTTTTACATGCTGCCAAAGATTCATAAGGCCAGAGCATCCTGGAATAGAGCGGGAGAAATCCCTCCGGGTAGGCCCATTGTTTCGGATTGCAGCAGTGAAACATACTTTACGGCTGAATATCTGGATTTCTTTCTAAATCCCCTCTCAATCAAGCACCCCAGTTATGTTAAGGATACCTATCATTTCATTGACACTGTCAGAGACCTTATTATCCCAACAGATGCCTTCCTATTTACAATGGATGTGGATAGTCTATATACTAATATTGATATCCAGGAAGGCATACAGTCTATTAGAAAGATTCTATTTAAATATCCGGATGCCAAAAGGCCTGATAAAGAACTACTTAAGTTACTAGAAATAAATTTATCCAGGAATGACTTTGAATTTGATGGGAAGTTTTCCTACAGATTAAGGGAACAGCTATGGGCAAGAAGTTTGCCCCGGCCTATGCAAACATCTTCATGGCTGAATGGGAGACTGCTGCCCTGGCCACCTGCCCAAAAAGACCCTTACAATATTATAGGTTTCTAGATGACATCTGGGGTGTTTGGCCTTATTCAAGGGAGGATTTCACAGAATTTGTAACTAATCTCAACAACCACAATCCATCCATCCAGGTGAAGTCCACATTTAGTGACACTTCTGTGGACTTCCTGGACACCACCACATTTAAGGGACCAAACTTTTCAGACACCGGTAAATTGGAGGTTAAAGTATACTTTAAAGATACAGATACACATGCCCTTTTATTCAGGTCCAGTTTCCATCCCCAACATACCTATGCAGGCCTACTGAAATCTCAGCTGCTGAGATTTCATAGGATCTGTACGAGGGAGGAGGATTTTAAACTGGCTACCAGGATGCTGTTTTCGGCCCTTACCACTAGGGGGTACACTAAAACCATGTTCAGGAGAGCCCTTGGGACTTTCCAACAGGTAAGACCACAAATTGTGGATACACTCTTACCAGTCATCACCACCTACTCTCCATACACGGTACAGCTAATGAGGGTAATCAGAAATAACTTCAATTCATTTACGGAGCAATCCAATTTATTATTAGACTACAGACTGATTGCAGCATATAGAAGAAATAAAAATCTACAAGATACTTTGGTCAAGGCTAAAATCACACCCCTCTCTAAACCCCAAGTGGTGGGAAAGGGGGAGTTTTACAAACACTACCTGTGGGTTACAAACCCAAATAATAGAGAAGTTTTCAAAACCCAGGGGGGCACCAGTGTGCACACTAAGAACTGTGTTTACCTGATTAAATGCAAACATTGCCATATGCAATATGTAGGGGAAACAGGAAATACCCTGTTGACCAGATTCACACAACACAGGTATAACATCATTAGGAGAAAGGACACTGGTGTCCCTCTGGTCCAACATTTTATAATACAGGGTTGGCCCCAATTAGAGGCCACTATTTTGGAGGCCAACTGTAGGTGGTCCATGACCCAGAGACGGAGGGCTGAAAGGTTGTGGATCCACAGATTGGGGACAATACAGCCTCTTGGTTTGAATGAGAGGTGAGGGTCGAGGGGGAGACCGCGGGTACATAGTTCATGCATTGGTGTACATCATCTATGATGATGTCACCCAACTGTTTCAGTTTCCTAACCCTAACCCTAACCCTAACCCTAACCCTGCGACAGATACGGGGTAAGAATGTGATTAATCTATCCAAACATTTTATTCCAACTGGCGCACAGTTGGCACTATTGAGTAGGGGCCTAACTTTTATTCCGGCTATAGAGAACCATAAGAATTCAAAAGCCAGAGATCAAATTAGATTTGATTTACAGCAATATCATAGAAGACTTAAATTGGCTGTGTTTTTCAGAGATCAACCAGATTCTGAACCATTACCGTTCACACAAAAATCTGTCTGGGTCCCTCCCAGGGATAAATTACCGAATAGTGTTATAAGACTTATCAATAAGGATATGGAATATTTCAAAAATGACTTTACTATTGGCAGAACCAAATTAAACCTGGACCAATTAGAAATTCAAGCACACAAAACCTGATCAATAATAAAAATATTATTATTAAACCGGCAGACAAGGGGAGTGTAGTAGTAATTATGGATAGGGAACAATATCTCTGGGAGGGATACAGACAATTGAATGATGCCACATATTATACCAAGTTGGATAGACCAATCTTCAGGGACACAATTCCCATGGTTGATGAGATTCTTAAATCCTTGCGGAATAAGAAGTTTATCAACCATAAACAACTACAATATTTACAAGGAGATTCTGAACCCAGAGCCAGATTGTTTTACATGCTGCCAAAGATTCATAAGGCCAGAGCATCCTGGAATAGAGCGGGAGAAATCCCTCCGGGTAGGCCCATTGTTTCGGATTGCAGCAGTGAAACATACTTTACGGCTGAATATCTGGATTTCTTTCTAAATCCCCTCTCAATCAAGCACCCCAGTTATGTTAAGGATACCTATCATTTCATTGACACTGTCAGAGACCTTATTATCCCAACAGATGCCTTCCTATTTACAATGGATGTGGATAGTCTATATACTAATATTGATATCCAGGAAGGCATACAGTCTATTAGAAAGATTCTATTTAAATATCCGGATGCCAAAAGGCCTGATAAAGAACTACTTAAGTTACTAGAAATAAATTTATCCAGGAATGACTTTGAATTTGATGGGAAGTTTTTCCTACAGATTAAGGGAACAGCTATGGGCAAGAAGTTTGCCCGGCCTATGCAAACATCTTCATGGCTGAATGGGAGACTGCTGCCCTGGCCACCTGCCCAAAAAGACCCTTACAATATTATAGGTTTCTAGATGACATCTGGGGTGTTTGGCCTTATTCAAGGGAGGATTTCACAGAATTTGTAACTAATCTCAACAACCACAATCCATCCATCCAGGTGAAGTCCACATTTAGTGACACTTCTGTGGACTTCCTGGACACCACCACATTTAAGGGACCAAACTTTTCAGACACCGGTAAATTGGAGGTTAAAGTATACTTTAAAGATACAGATACACATGCCCTTTTATTCAGGTCCAGTTTCCATCCCCAACATACCTATGCAGGCCTACTGAAATCTCAGCTGCTGAGATTTCATAGGATCTGTACGAGGGAGGAGGATTTTAAACTGGCTACCAGGATGCTGTTTTCGGCCCTTACCACTAGGGGGTACACTAAAACCATGTTCAGGAGAGCCCTTGGGACTTTCCAACAGGTAAGACCACAAATTGTGGATACACTCTTACCAGTCATCACCACCTACTCTCCATACACGGTACAGCTAATGAGGGTAATCAGAAATAACTTCAATTCATTTACGGAGCAATCAATTTATTATTAGACTACAGACTGATTGCAGCATATAGAAGAAATAAAAATCTACAAGATACTTTGGTCAAGGCTAAAATCACACCCCTCTCTAAACCCCAAGTGGTGGGAAAGGGGAGTTTTACAAACACTACCTGTGGGTTACAAACCCAAATAATAG
>JAHKKI010000450.1:0-11959 GCA_029465975.1 Dallia pectoralis | reverse complement strand
TGGCTTCCGAGATCGGGCGTTTTCAGGGTGTTGTGGCCGTAAGCTATTAGAAAAGTTGAAATTACAGCTCTTATTGATTTCTTCACTGCATAATTAACTTTTTGATTGTTTGTTTCTTCCCGCCAAGAAAATAACAAAATGCTTACAACACTAGATATTTCCAGGCGGTCTCCCATCCAAGTACTAACCAAGCCCGACCCGGTTTGGTTTCCGAGATCAGGCGTTTTCAGGGTGGTGTGGCCGTAGGGTATTAGAACATTTGAAAATACAGCTGTTATTGATTTCTTCACTGCATAATTAACTTTTTGATTGATTGTTTCTTCCCGCCAAGAAAATAACAAAATGCTTACAACACTAGATATTCCTAGGCGGTCTCCCATCCAAGTACTAACCAAGCCCGACCCTGCTTGGCTTCCGAGATCAGACGAGATCAGGCGTTTTCAGGGTGGTGTGGCCGTAAGCTATTAGAAAAGTTGAAATTACAGCCCTTATTGATTTCTTCACTGCATAATTAACTTTTTGATTGATTGTTTCTTCCCGCCATGAAAATAACAAAATGCTTACAACACTATATATTCCTAGGCGGTCTCCCATCCAAGTACTAACCAAGCCCGACCATGTTTGGCTTCCGAGATCGGGCGTTTTCAGGGTGGTGTGGCCGTAAGCTATTAGAAAAGTTGAAATTACAGCTCTTATTGATTTCTTCACTGCATAATTAACTTTTTGATTGATTGTTTCTTCCAGCCCAGAAAATAACATAATGCTTACAACACTAGATATTTCCAGGCGGTCTCCCATCCAAGTACTAACCAAGCCCAACCCTGCTTGGCTTCCGAGATCAGACGAGATCGGGCGTTTTCAGGGGGGTGTGGCCGTAAGCTGTTAGACAAGTTGAAATTACAGCTCTTATTGATTTCTTCACTGCATAATTAACTTTTTGATTGATTGTTTCTTCCCGCCATGAAAATAACAAAATGCTTACAACACTAGATATTCCCAGGCGGTCTCCCATCCAAGTACTAACCAAGCCCGACCCTGTTTGGTTTCCGAGATCAGGCGTTTTCAGGGTGGTGTGGCCGTAGGGTATTAGAACATAAGAAAATACAGCTCTTATTGATTTCTTCACTGCATAATTAACTTTTTGATTGATTGTTTCTTCCCGCCAAGAAAATAACAAAATGCTTACAACACTAGATATTCCTAGGCGGTCTCCCATCCAAGTACTAACCAAGCCCGACCCTGCTTGGCTTCCGAGATCAGACGAGATCGGGCGATTTCAGGGTGGTGTGGCCGTAAGCGATAAGACAAGTTGAAATTACAGCTCTTATTGATTTCTTCACTGCATAATTAACTTTTTGATTGATTGTTTCTTCCCGCCATGAAAATAACAAAATGCTTACAACACTAGATATTCCTAGGCGGTCTCCCATCCAAGTACTAACCAAGCCCAATCCTGCTTGGCTTCCGAGATCAGACGAGATCGGGCATTTTCAGGGTGGTGTGGCCGTAAGCTATTAGAAAAGTTGAAATTACAGCTCTTATTGATTTCTTCACTGCATAATTAACTTTTTGATTGTTTGTTTCTTCCCGCCAAGAAAATAACAAAATGCTTACAACACTAGATATTTCCAGGCGGTCTCCCATCCAAGTACTAACCAAGCCCGACCCGGTTTGGTTTCCGAGATCAGGCGTTTTCAGGGTGGTGTGGCCGTAGGGTATTAGAACATTTGAAAATACAGCTGTTATTGATTTCTTCACTGCATTATTAACTTTTTGATTGATTGTTTCTTCCCGCCAAGAAAATAACAAAATGCTTACAACACTAGATATTCCTAGGCGGTCTCCAATCCAAGTACTAACCAAGCCCGACCCTGCTTGGCTTCCCGAGATCAGACGAGATCAGGCGTTTTCAGGGTGGTGTGGCCGTAAGCTATTAGAAAAGTTGAAATTACAGCCCTTATTGATTTCTTCACTGCATAATTAACTTTTTGATTGATTGTTTCTTCCCGCCATGAAAATAACAAAATGCTTACAACACTATATATTCCTAGGCGGTCTCCCATCCAAGTACTAACCAAGCCCGACCATGTTTGGCTTCCGAGATCGGGCGTTTTCAGGGTGGTGTGGCCGTAAGCTATTAGAAAAGTTGAAATTACAGCTCTTATTGATTTCTTCACTGCATAATTAACTTTTTGATTGATTGTTTCTTCCCGCCCAGAAAATAGCATAATGCTTACAACACTAGATATTTCCAGGCGGTCTCCCATCCAAGTACTAACCAAGCCCAACCCTGCTTGGCTTCCGAGATCAGACGAGATCGGGCGTTTTCAGGGGGGTGTGGCCGTAAGCTATTCGAAGAGTTGAAATTACAGCTGTTATTGATTTCTTCACTGCATAATTAACTTTTTGATAGATTGTTTCTTCCCGCCAAGAAAATAACAAAATGCTTACAACACTAGATATTCCTAGGCGGTCGCCTATCCAAGTACTAACCAAGCCCGACCCTGCTTGGCTTCCGAGATCGGGCGTTTTCAGGGTGGTGTGGCCGTAAGCGATAAGACAAGTTGAAATTACAGCTCTTATTGATTTCTTCACTGCATAATTAACTTTTTGATTGATTGTTTCTTCCCGCCATGAAAATAACAAAATGCTTACAACACTAGATATTCCCAGGCGGTCTCCCATCCAAGTACTAACCAAGCCCGACCCTGTTTGGTTTCCGAGATCAGGCGTTTTCAGGGTGGTGTGGCCGTAGGGTATTTGAACATAAGAAAATACAGCTCTTATTGATTTCTTCACTGCATAATTAACTTTTTGATTGATTGTTTCTTCCCGCCAAGAAAATAACAAAATGCTTACAACACTAGATATTCCTAGGCGGTCGCCTATCCAAGTACTAACCAAGCCCGACCCTGCTTGGCTTCCGAGATCGGGCGTTTTCAGGGTGGTGTGGCCGTACGCGATAAGACAAGTTGAAATTACAGCTCTTATTGATTTCTTCACTGCATAATTAACTTTTTGATTGATTGTTTCTTCCCGCCATGAAAATAACAAAATGCTTACAACACTAGATATTCCTAGGCGGTCTCCCATCCAAGTACTAACCAAGCCAAACCCTGCTTGGCTTCCGAGATCAGACGAGATCGGGCGTTTTCAGGGGGGTGTGGCCGTAAGCTGTTAGACAAGTTGAAATTACAGCTCTTATTGATTTCTTCACTGCATAATTAACTTTTTGATTGATTGTTTCTTCCCGCCATGAAAATAACAAAATGCTTACAACACTATATATTCCCAGGCGGTCTCCCATCCAAGTACTAACCAAGCCCGACCCTGTTTGGTTTCCGAGATCAGGCGTTTTCAGGGTGGTGTGGCCGTAGGGTATTAGAACATAAGAAAATACAGCTCTTATTGATTTCTTCACTGCATAATTAACTTTTTGATTGATTGTTTCTTCCCGCCATGAAAATAACAAAATGCTTACAACACTAGATATTCCTAGGCGGTCTCCCATCCAAGTACTAACCAAGCCCGACCCTGCTTGGCTTCCGAGATCAGACGAGATCGGGCGTTTTCAGGGGGGTGTGGCCGTAAGCTGTTAGACAAGTTGAAATTACAGCTCTTATTGATTTCTTCACTGCATAATTAACTTTTTGATTGATTGTTTCTTCCCGCCATGAAAATAACAAAATGCTTACAACACTAGATATTCCCAGGCGGTCTCCCATCCAAGTACTAACCAAGCCCGACCCTGTTTGGTTTCCGAGATCAGGCGTTTTCAGGGTGGTGTGGCCGTAGGGTATTAGAACATAAGAAAATACAGCTCTTATTGATTTCTTCACTGCATAATTAACTTTTTGATTGATTGTTTCTTCCCGCCAAGAAAATAACAAAATGCTTACAACACTAGATATTCCTAGGCGGTCTCCCATCCAAGTACTAACCAAGCCCGACCCTGCTTGGCTTCCGAGATCAGACGAGATCGGGCGATTTCAGGGTGGTGTGGCCGTAAGCGATAAGACAGGTTGAAATTACAGCTCTTATTGATTTCTTCACTGCATAATTAACTTTTTGATTGATTGTTTCTTCCCGCCATGAAAATAACAAAATGCTTACAACACTAGATATTCCTAGGCGGTCTCCCATCCAAGTACTAACCAAGCCCAATCCTGCTTGGCTTCCGAGATCAGACGAGATCGGGCGTTTTCAGGGTGGTGTGGCCGTAAGCTATTAGAAAAGTTGAAATTACAGCTCTTATTGATTTCTTCACTGCATAATTAACTTTATGATTGATTGTTTCTTCCCGCCATGAAAATAACGAAATGCTTACAACACTAGATATTACTAGGCGGTCTCCCATCCAAGTACTAACCAAGCCCGACCCTGTTTGGCTTCCGAGATCGGGCGTTTTCAGGGTGTTGTGGCCAGAAGCTATTAGAAAAGTTGAAATTACAGCTCTTATTGATTTCTTCACTGCATAATTAACTTTTTGATTGATTGTTTCTTCCCGCCATGAAAATAACAAAATGCTTACAACACTAGATATTCCAAGGCGGTCTCCCATCCAAGTACTAACCAAGCCCGACCCTGCTTGGCTTCCGAGATCAGACGAGTTTGGGCGTTTTCAGGGTGGTGTGGCCGTAAGCGATAGGACAAGTTGAAATTACAGCTCTTATTGATTTCTTCACTGCATAATTCACTTTTTGATTGATTGTTTCTTCCCGCCATGAAAATAACAAAATGCTTACAACACTATATATTCCTAGGCGGTCTCCCATCCAAGTACTAACCAAGCCCGACCCTGCTTGGCTTCCGAGATCAGACGAGATCGGGCGTTTTCAGGGTGGTGTGGCCGTAAGCAATTAGAAAAGTTGAAATTACAGCTCTTATTGATTTCTTCACTTCATAATTAACTTTTTGATTGATTGTTTCTTCCCGCCATGAAAATAACAAAATGCTTACAACACTATATATTCCTAGGCGGTCTCCCATCCAAGTACTAACCAAGCCCGACCATGTTTGGCTTCCGAGATCGGGCGTTTTCAGGGTGGTGTTGCCGTAAGCTATTAGAAAAGTTGAAATTACAGCTCTTATTGATTTCTTCACTGCATAATTAACTTTTTGATTGTTTGTTTCTTCCCGCCAAGAAAATAACAAAATGCTTACAACACTAGATATTTCCAGGCGGTCTCCCATCCAAGTACTAACCAAGCCCGACCCGGTTTGGTTTCCGAGATCAGGCGTTTTCAGGGTGGTGTGGCCGTAGGGTATTAGAACATTTGAAATTACAGCCCTTATTGATTTCTTCACTGCATAATTAACTTTTTGATTGATTGTTTCTTCCCGCCCAGAAAATAACATAATGCTTACAACACTAGATATTTCCAGGCGGTCTCCCATCCAAGTACTAACCAAGCCCAACCCTGCTTGGCTTCCGAGATCAGACGAGATCGGGCGTTTTCAGGGGGGTGTGGCCGTAAGCTATTAGAAGAGTTGAAATTACAGCTGTTATTGATTTCTTCACTGCATAATTAACTTTTTGATAGATTGTTTCTTCCCGCCAAGAAAATAACAAAATGCTTACAACACTAGATATTCCTAGGCGGCCGCCTATCCAAGTACTAACCAAGCCCGACCCTGCTTGGCTTCCGAGATCGGGCGTTTTCAGGGTGGTGTGGCCGTAAGCGATAAGACAAGTTGAAATTACAGCTCTTATTGATTTCTTCACTGCATAATTAACTTTTTGATTGATTGTTTCTTCCCGCCATGAAAATAACAAAATGCTTACAACACTAGATATTCCTAGGCGGTCTCCCATCCAAGTACTAACCAAGCCAAACCCTGCTTGGCTTACGAGATCAGACGAGATCGGGCGTTTTCAGGGGGGTGTGGCCGTAAGCTGTTAGACAAGTTGAAATTACAGCTCTTATTGATTTCTTCACTGCATAATTAACTTTTTGATTGATTGTTTCTTCCCGCCATGAAAATAACAAAATGCTTACAACACTAGATATTCCCAGGCGGTCTCCCATCCAAGTACTAACCAAGCCCGACCCTGTTTGGTTTCCGAGATCAGGCGTTTTCAGGGTGGTGTGGCCGTAGGGTATTAGAACATAAGAAAATACAGCTCTTATTGATTTCTTCACTGCATAATTAACTTTTTGATTGATTGTTTCTTCCCGCCAAGAAAATAACAAAATGCTTACAACACTAGATATTCCTAGGCGGTCGCCTATCCAAGTACTAACCAAGCCCGACCCTGCTTGGCTTCCGAGATCAGACGAGATCGGGCGTTTTCAGGGTGGTGTGGCCGTAAGCTATTAGAAAAGTTGAAATTACAGCTCTTATTGATTTCTTCACTGCATAATTAACTTTATGATTGATTGTTTCTTCCCGCCATGAAAATAACGAAATGCTTACAACACTAGATATTACTAGGCGGTCTCCCATCCAAGTACTAACCAAGCCCGACCCTGTTTGGCTTCCGAGATCGGACGAGATCGGGCGATTTCAGGGTGGTGTGGCCGTAAGCGATAAGACAAGTTGAAATTACAGCTCTTATTGATTTCTTCACTGCATAATTAACTTTTTGATTCATTCTTTCTTCCCGCCATGAAAATAACAAAATGCTTACAACACTAGATATTCCTAGGCGGTCTCCCATCCAAGTACTAACCAAGCCCAACCCTGCTTGGCTTCCGAGATCGGGCGTTTTCAGGGTGGTGTGGCCGTAAGCTATTAGACAAGTTGAAATTACAGCTCTTATTGATTTCTTCACTGCATAATTAACTTTATGATTGATTGTTTCTTCCCGCCATGAAAATAACGAAATGCTTACAACACTAGATATTACTAGGCGGTCTCCCATCCAAGTACTAACCAAGCCCGACCCTGTTTGGCTTCCGAGATCGGGCGTTTTCAGGGTGTTGTGGCCGTAAGCTATTAGAAAAGTTGAAATTACAGCTCTTATTGATTTCTTCACTGCATAATTAACTTTTTGATTGATTGTTTCTTCCCGCCATGAAAATAACAAAATACTTACAACACTAGATATTACTAGGCGGTCTCCCATCCAAGTACTAACCAAGCCCAACCCTGCTTGGCTTCCGAGATCAGACGAGATCGGGCGTTTTCAGGGGGTGTGGCCGTAAGCTATTAGACAAGTTGAAATTACAGCTCTTATTGATTTCTTCACTGCATAATTCACTTTTTGATTGATTGTTTCTTCCCGCCATGAAAATAACAAAATGCTTACAACACTAGATATTCCTAGGCGGTCTCCCATCCAAGTACTAACCAAGCCCGACCCTGCTTGGCTTCCGAGATCAGACGAGATCGGGCGTTTTCAGGGTGGTGTGGCCGTAAGCAATTAGAAAAGTTGAAATTACAGCTCTTATTGATTTCTTCACTGCATAATTAACTTTATGATTGATTGTTTCTTCCCGCCATGAAAATAACGAAATGCTTACAACACTAGATATTTCTAGGCGGTCTCCCATCCAAGTACTAACCAAGCCCGACCCTGTATGGTTTCCGAGATCGGGCGTTTTCAGGGTGTTGTGGCCGTAAGCTATTAGAAAAGTTGAAATTACAGCTGTTATTGATTTCTTCACTGCATAATTAACTTTTTGATTGATTGTTTCTTCCCGCCATGAAAATAACAAAATGCTTACAACACTAGATATTACTAGGCGGTCTCCCATCCAAGTACTAACCAAGCCCGACCCTGCTTGGCTTCCGAGATCAGACGAGATCAGGCGTTTTCAGGGTGGTGTGGCCGTAAGCAATTAGAAAAGTTGAAATTACAGCCCTTATTGATTTCTTCACTGCATAATTAACTTTTGATTGATTGTTTCTTCCCGCCATGAAAATAACAAAATGCTTACAACACTAGATATTTCTAGGCGGTCTCCCATCCAAGTACTAACCAAGCCCAACCCTGTTTGGCTTCCGAGATCGGGGCGTTTTCAGGGGTTGTGGCCGTAAGCTATTAGAAAAGTTGAAATTACAGCTCTTATTGATTTCTTCACTGCATAATTAACTTTTTGATTGTTTGTTTCTTCCCGCCAAGAAAATAACAAAATGCTTACAACACTAGATATTTCCAGGCGGTCTCCCATCCAAGTACTAACCAAGCCCGACCCGGTTTGGTTTCCGAGATCAGGCGTTTTCAGGGTGGTGTGGCCGTAGGGTATTAGAACATTTGAAAATACAGCTGTTATTGATTTCTTCACTGCATAATTAACTTTTTGATTGATTGTTTCTTCCCGCCAAGAAAATAACAAAATGCTTACAACACTAGATATTCCTAGGCGGTCTCCCATCCAAGTACTAACCAAGCCCGACCCTGCTTGGCTTCCGAGATCAGACGAGATCAGGCGTTTTCAGGGTGGTGTGGCCGTAAGCTATTAGAAAAGTTGAAATTACAGCCCTTATTGATTTCTTCACTGCATAATTAACTTTTTGATTGATTGTTTCTTCCCGCCATGAAAATAACAAAATGCTTACAACACTATATATTCCTAGGCGGTCTCCCATCCAAGTACTAACCAAGCCCGACCATGTTTGGCTTCCGAGATCGGGCGTTTTCAGGGTGGTGTGGCCGTAAGCTATAAGACAAGTTGAAATTACAGCTCTTATTGATTTCTTCACTGCATAATTAACTTTTTGATTGATTGTTTCTTCCAGCCCAGAAAATAACATAATGCTTACAACACTAGATATTTCCAGGCGGTCTCCCATCCAAGTACTAACCAAGCCCAACCCTGCTTGGCTTCCGAGATCAGACGAGATCGGGCGTTTTCAGGGTGTGTGGCCGTAAGCTGTTAGACAAGTTGAAATTACAGCTCTTATTGATTTCTTCACTGCATAATTAACTTTATGATTGATTGTTTCTTCCCGCCATGAAAATAACAAAATGCTTACAACACTAGATATTCCTAGGCGGTCTCCCATCCAAGTACTAACCAAGCCCGACCCTGTTTGGTTTCCGAGATCAGGCGTTTTCAGGGTGGTGTGGCCGTAGGGTATTAGAACATAGTTGAAAATACAGCTCTTATTGATTTCTTCACTGCATAATTAACTTTTTGATTGATTGTTTCTTCCCGCCAAGAAAATAACAAAATGCTTACAACACTAGATATTCCTAGGCGGTCTCCCATCCAAGTACTAACCAAGCCCGACCCTGCTTGGCTTCTGAGATCAGACGATAGCAGGCGTTTTCAGCGGGGTATGGCCGATGTCTATAAGACAAGTTGAAATTACAGCTCTTATTGATTTCTTCACTGCATAATTAACTTTTTGATTGATTGTTTCTTCCCGCCATGAAAATAACAAAATGCTTACAACACTAGATATTCCTAGGCGGTCTCCCATCCAAGTACTAACCAAGCCCAACCCTGCTTGGCTTCCGAGATCAGACGAGATCGGGCATTTTCAGGGTGGTGTGGCCGTAAGCTATTAGAAGAGTTGAAATTACAGCTGTTATTGATTTCTTCACTGCATAATTAACTTTTTGATTGATTGTTTCTTCCCGCCAAGAAAATAACAAAATGCTTACAACACTAGATATTCCTCCAGGCGGTCTCCCATCCAAGTACTAACCAAGCCCGACCCTGCTTGGCTTCCGAGATCGGGCGTTTTCAGGGTGGTGTGGCCGTAGGGTATAAGAAATTTGAAATTACAGCTCTTATTGATTTCTTCACTGCATAATTAACTTTTTGATTGATTGTTTCTTCCCGCCATGAAAATAACAAAATGCTTACAACACTAGATATTCCTAGGCGGTCTCCCATCCAAGTACTAACCAAGCCCGACCCTGTTTGGTTTCCGAGATCAGGCGTTTTCAGGGTGGTGTGGCCGTAGGGTATTAGAACATAAGAAAATACAGCTCTTATTGATTTCTTCACTGCATAATTAACTTTTTGATTGATTGTTTCTTCCCGCCAAGAAAATAACAAAATGCTTACAACACTAGATATTCCTAGGCGGTCTCCCATCCAAGTACTAACCAAGCCCGACCCTGCTTGGCTTCCGAGATCAGACGAGATTTTCAGGGTGGTGTGGCCGTAGCGATAAGACAAGTTGAAACTAGATAGCGTACAATTTCTGCAGAAATTGTGATGATGTGTGCTTGCGGCCACCCGTAGTCGACTGTGTACTGATATCAACTGCCAAACTGAGGTGACACTGCTGCTGCTGCGCCATAGTATGCAATGTGTTAAACCTATCAGTCATTACTCATGAATACACACTACTGCTGCAAGCACCATAGTATGCAATGGGGGGATGCCTAAAGGGAGGGAGAGCAAGCAGCAACAATTCACATGCTTTAGTATTGTATACACGTACAGTTAGTATTAACCTGGCAGTCAAGCTCAACAGGAAGTTACCATACAGGCCCCCTATCTCATATCACTTTCCTGCCAGCCCTGACGCAGTGACTTTTGATTTGTTATAGAATAAACATGGACTCATCAGGTAGCCTTCTTTAAAGAAGGGAAACCCTCAACAGTTACATTAAATTACCAGTAATAGTTCATTGGTGGGGGGGGCAAGGTTTGCTTCACACCGGCTTCAAATGTTTTTCCTGGGCCTTTCCATCCTATCCTATCACCGTGACCTCTGTGAAAAAAAGAAAAGGGTACAATGGACAGGAGTTTAGCACATGTTTAAATCTTCTCAGTTAATATGTACTTATTTGTATTGACTGGTTCATACCTCCCTGTCAAGTATACAATGTATAAAAACCTATCAGTCATTACTCATGAATACACACTGCTGCTACATGCACCATAGTATACAATGTGTTAAACCACCATAGTATACAATGTGTTAAACCTATCAGTCATTACTCTTGAATACACACTACTGCTGCAAGCACCATAGTATGCAATGGGTTAAACCTATCAGTCATTACTCATGAATACACACTGCTGCTACATGCACCATATTATACAATGTGTTAAACCTATCAGTCATTAATCATGAATACACACTGCTGCTACATGCACCATAGTATACAATGTGTTAAACATATCAGTCATTACTCATGAATACCCAAAATATCCAACCGGTCTAAGTCAGAGTGACTGACCCTCTCCGGTTGGACGATTGCAAAATATCCCACCGGTCTAAGTCAGTGTGACAGACCCCTCTCCGGTTGGACGACTGAGAATGATACGGTATCTTGAGAGACCGGATGGATACGCAAGGTTTGAATGGTTACCACTGATTATACACTTGAGGCAACCACCACAATGAGCATTCACACTCTGGTCTGGTGATGTTTTTGTGCAATGTGTAAGTGAAATAAAGCTTGGTGATGTTTTTGTACTCTCACATTCATGATGTTTGGTGATGTTGTTGTGCAACGTGTACGTGAAATAAAGGCAGGCCGGGGAGCCTAGAGTAGGCAGGCTACCCAAAGTGTCCAGCCAGGCTAAGCCAAAGTGGCGAAACCCCCGAGGTACTGTACACGGATTCAGGAGATGTTCACCCCAGCCCGGTCACTGAGACAATTATACGGATTTGGCGTGGGGAGCCTAGAGTGTGCTTGGCTACCCAAAATATCCAACCGGTCTAAGTCAGATTCCCCGCTGTCCTCGGGTCACGGGAAAGACAAGCTCTCTTGCCCTGCCCGCTGCCCTCAGGTCTCAGAAACACAAGCTCATTTGCCCTCGCCGCTGTCCTCGGGTCTCAGAAACACACTCTCTATGCCCTCTCCGCTTGAGTAGAGCTATGTTGGCCTCTAAGCTTGCTATAGATCTTGAAAAAGCGTTTATCGCTATGTTCACCTCGGCCTCTTCTTTCTATCTAATCGGGGTCAGTTTATTCTCTCGTTCCATGGGGTGCATGTACAATTGAAAAGACGTCAGATTTGTCCTACTTTTCAACATTGAAAACAGGTCGATCTTGTCCTACTTTTCAATGTTGAAAACAGGTCGATCTTAGACGTCGAATA
>JAHKKI010000449.1:0-7500 GCA_029465975.1 Dallia pectoralis | reverse complement strand
TCTCTCGGCTACTAGGTCACCACTTGTGTTCCTTCTTTTCGTTGTTGTTTTTGACAGGTCAAAGATGGTGCACCGTTCTCGGAGGTACTGCAATACCGAGTCGATGCGTGGAGCGGACGGAGCAAGCCCCGCTTCCGACTCCCTGTTGGAAAAATCCATTTAATATGTATAGTCCCCCGATGGGGGACATATCAGATATTAAACTGATAAGAACAGATACTACACTTGATCTTAGCCAAAAGGCCGAGAAGCGATAACCCACAAATGGGACCCTGTTGACGCCGGGACCCCGGGGGGCTCCGAGGTGGGCCGCGTGCGACCGACGGAGGTCCGGCATCTAGAGACAATAGTGACGTCCCCCCTGAAAGAGACTTACAGACTTAGAGACTTAGACTTACAGACTTACAGACTTACAGACAGACAGACAGACAGACATGGTGGCTCATTTCTCTTGTAACAAAATACTAGGGCTCTGCCGGAAGCAAAGCATCCAAAAATGAGTTGAACTCATAAGTGTTCCTCTCCACGGAAGTCTTTAGTAAAAGGCGAAAAACTTGTGCGTAAATTGAAGAGAAAGCAGAGTTTTGATTTCGGACAAAGTGAAGGGGTCGAGAAACACTCGTTCAGTGCCAGACACAGGCCTCGTGGATTTGTGAGTGAGTGAATGAACAAATGGGGGCATGAGTGAGTTGGTGACTAGTTAGTTGAGTGACTAGTCAAGTCACCGAGTGAGAGACTGGGCACACACAGTCACACACAGTCACACACAGTCACACACAGACACACACAGACACACACAGATTTAACCAAAATCGTTTTTTTTTTTTTTTTTTTTTTTTTTTTTTTTTTTTTTAGTAAAACGGAGGGAAAAAATTCCACACAGAACACAGGTCGTTGAGCAAATGACAGGACGGGGAAAAAAGTGCACACAGTTATTATTATCATCATCCTCTTGCTACTAGGGATACGCATTTACCTACATGGATACTCACCTCTCTCGGCTACTAGGTCACCACTTGTGTTCCTTCTTTTCGTTGTTGTTTTTGACAGGTCAAAGATGGTGCACCGTTCTCGGAGGTACTGCAATACCGAGTCGATGCGTGGAGCGGACGGAGCAAGCCCCGCTTCCGACTCCCTGTTGGAAAAATCCATTTAATATGTATAGTCCCCCGATGGGGGACATATCAGATATTAAACTGATAAGAACAGATACTACACTTGATCTTAGCCAAAAGGCCGAGAAGCGATAACCCACAAATGGGACCCTGTTGACGCCGGGACCCCGGGGGGCTCCGAGGTGGGCCGCGTGCGACCGACGGAGGTCCGGCATCTAGAGACAATAGTGACGTCCCCCCTGAAAGAGACTTACAGACTTAGAGACTTAGACTTACAGACTTACAGACTTACAGACAGACAGACATGGTGGCTCATTTCTCTTGTAACAAAATACTAGGGCTCTGCCGGAAGCAAAGCCCATCCAAAAATGAGTTGAACTCATAAGTGTTCCTCTCCACGGAAGTCTTTAGTAAAAGGCGAAAAACTTGTGCGTAAATTGAAGAGAAAGCAGAGTTTTGATTTCGGACAAAGTGAAGGGGTCGAGAAACACTCGTTCAGTGCCAGACACAGGCCTCGTGGATTTGTGAGTGAGTGAATGAACAAATGGGGGCATGAGTGAGTTGGTGACTAGTTAGTTGAGTGACTAGTCAAGTCACCGAGTGAGAGACTGGGCACACACAGTCACACACAGTCACACACAGTCACACACAGACACACACAGTGATTTAACCAAAATCGTTTTTTTTTTTTTTTTTTTTTTTTTTTTTTTTTTTAAGTAAAACGGAGGGAAAAAATTCCACACAGAACACAGGTCGTTGAGCAAATGACAGGACGGGGAAAAAAGTGCACACAGTTATTATTATCATCATCCTCTTGCTACTAGGGATACGCATTTACCTACATGGATACTCACCTCTCTCGGCTACTAGGTCACCACTTGTGTTCCTTCTTTTCGTTGTTGTTTTTGACAGGTCAAAGATGGTGCACCGTTCTCGGAGGTACTGCAATACCGAGTCGATGCGTGGAGCGGACGGAGCAAGCCCCGCTTCCGACTCCCTGTTGGAAAAATCCATTTAATATGTATAGTCCCCCGATGGGGGACATATCAGATATTAAACTGATAAGAACAGATACTACACTTGATCTTAGCCAAAAGGCCGAGAAGCGATAACCCACAAATGGGACCCTGTTGACGCCGGGACCCCGGGGGGCTCCGAGGTGGGCCGCGTGCGACCGACGGAGGTCCGGCATCTAGAGACAATAGTGACGTCCCCCCTGAAAGAGACTTACAGACTTAGACTTACAGACTTAGACTTACAGACTTACAGACTTACAGACAGACAGACAGACATGGTGGCTCATTTCTCTTGTAACAAAATACTAGGGCTCTGCCGGAAGCAAAGCCCATCCAAAAATGAGTTGAACTCATAAGTGTTCCTCTCCACGGAAGTCTTTAGTAAAAGGCGAAAAACTTGTGCGTAAATTGAAGAGAAAGCAGAGTTTTGATTTCGGACAAAGTGAAGGGGTCGAGAAACACTCGTTCAGTGCCAGACACAGGCCTCGTGGATTTGTGAGTGAGTGAATGAACAAATGGGGGCATGAGTGAGTTGGTGACTAGTTAGTTGAGTGACTAGTCAAGTCACCGAGTGAGAGACTGGGCACACACAGTCACACACAGTCACACACAGTCACACACAGACACACAGACACACACAGTGATTTAACCAAAATCGTTTTTTTTTTTTTTTTTTTTTTTTTTTTTTAAGTAAAACGGAGGGAAAAAATTCCACACAGAACACAGGTCGTTGAGCAAATGACAGGACGGGGAAAAAAGTGCACACAGTTATTATTATCATCATCCTCTTGCTACTAGGGATACGCATTTACCTACATGGATACTCACCTCTCTCGGCTACTAGGTCACCACTTGTGTTCCTTCTTTTCGTTGTTGTTTTTGACAGGTCAAAGATGGTGCACCGTTCTCGGAGGTACTGCAATACCGAGTCGATGCGTGGAGCGGACGGAGCAAGCCCCGCTTCCGACTCCCTGTTGGAAAAATCCATTTAATATGTATAGTCCCCCGATGGGGGACATATCAGATATTAAACTGATAAGAACAGATACTACACTTGATCTTAGCCAAAAGGCCGAGAAGCGATAACCCACAAATGGGACCCTGTTGACGCCGGGACCCCGGGGGGCTCCGAGGTGGGCCGCGTGCGACCGACGGAGGTCCGGCATCTAGAGACAATAGTGACGTCCCCCTAAAGAGACTTACAGACTTAGAGACTTAGACTTACAGACTTACAGACTTACAGACATGGTGGCTCATTTCTCTTGTAACAAAATACTAGGGCTCTGCCGGAAGCAAAGCCCATCCAAAAATGAGTTGAACTCATAAGTGTTCCTCTCCACGGAAGTCTTTAGTAAAAGGCGAAAAACTTGTGCGTAAATTGAAGAGAAAGCAGAGTTTTGATTTCGGACAAAGTGAAGGGGTCGAGAAACACTCGTTCAGTGCCAGACACAGGCCTCGTGGATTTGTGAGTGAGTGAATGAACAAATGGGGGCATGAGTGAGTTGGTGACTAGTTAGTTGAGTGACTAGTCAAGTCACCGAGTGAGAGACTGGGCACACACAGTCACACACAGTCACACACAGTCACACACAGACACACACAGACACACACAGTGATTTAACCAAAATCGTTTTTTTTTTTTTTTTTTTTTTTTTTTTTTTTTTTTTAAGTAAAACGGAGGGAAAAAATTCCACACAGAACACAGGTCGTTGAGCAAATGACAGGACGGGGAAAAAAGTGCACACAGTTATTATTATCATCATCCTCTTGCTACTAGGGATACGCATTTACCTACATGGATACTCACCTCTCTCGGCTACTAGGTCACCACTTGTGTTCCTTCTTTTCGTTGTTGTTTTTGACAGGTCAAAGATGGTGCACCGTTCTCGGAGGTACTGCAATACCGAGTGATGTGGAGCGGACGGAGCAAGCCCCGCTTCCGACTCCCTGTTGGAAAAATCCATTTAATATGTATAGTCCCCCGATGGGGGACATATCAGATATTAAACTGATAAGAACAGATACTACACTTGATCTTAGCCAAAAGGCCGAGAAGCGATAACCCACAAATGGGACCCTGTTGACGCCGGGACCCCGGGGGGCTCCGAGGTGGGCCGCGTGCGACCGACGGAGGTCCGGCATCTAGAGACAATAGTGACGTCCCCCCTGAAAGAGACTTACAGACTTAGAGACTTAGACTTACAGACTTAGACAGACAGACTTACAGACAGACAACATGGTGGCTCATTTCTCTTGTAACAAAATACTAGGGCTCTGCCGGAAGCAAAGCCCATCCAAAAATGAGTTGAACTCATAAGTGTTCCTCTCCACGGAAGTCTTTAGTAAAAGGCGAAAAACTTGTGCGTAAATTGAAGAGAAAGCAGAGTTTTGATTTCGGACAAAGTGAAGGGGTCGAGAAACACTCGTTCAGTGCCAGACACAGGCCTCGTGGATTTGTGAGTGAGTGAATGAACAAATGGGGGCATGAGTGAGTTGGTGACTAGTTAGTTGAGTGACTAGTCAAGTCACCGAGTGAGAGACTGGGCACACACAGTCACACACAGTCACACACAGTCACACACAGACACACACAGACACACACAGTGATTTAACCAAAATCGTTTTTTTTTTTTTTTTTTTTTTTTTTTTTTTTAGTAGTAAAACGGAGGGAAAAAATTCCACACAGAACACAGGTCGTTGAGCAAATGACAGGACGGGGAAAAAAAGTGCACACAGTTATTATTATCATCATCCTCTTGCTACTAGGGATACGCATTTACCTACATGGATACTCACCTCTCTCGGCTACTAGGTCACCACTTGTGTTCCTTCTTTTCGTTGTTGTTTTTGACAGGTCAAAGATGGTGCACCGTTCTCGGAGGTACTGCAATACCGAGTCGATGCGTGGAGCGGACGGAGCAAGCCCCGCTTCCGACTCCCTGTTGGAAAAATCCATTTAATATGTATAGTCCCCCGATGGGGGACATATCAGATATTAAACTGATAAGAACAGATACTACACTTGATCTTAGCCAAAAGGCCGAGAAGCGATAACCCACAAATGGGACCCTGTTGACGCCGGGACCCCGGGGGGCTCCGAGGTGGGCCGCGTGCGACCGACGGAGGTCCGGCATCTAGAGACAATAGTGACGTCCCCCCTGAAAGAGACTTACAGACTTAGAGACTTAGACTTACAGACTTACAGACTTACAGACAGACAGACAGACAGACAGACAGACAGACATGGTGGCTCATTTCTCTTGTAACAAAATACTAGGGCTCTGCCGGAAGCAAAGCCCATCCAAAAATGAGTTGAACTCATAAGTGTTCCTCTCCACGGAAGTCTTTAGTAAAAGGCGAAAAACTTGTGCGTAAATTGAAGAGAAAGCAGAGTTTTGATTTCGGACAAAGTGAAGGGGTCGAGAAACACTCGTTCAGTGCCAGACACAGGCCTCGTGGATTTGTGAGTGAGTGAATGAACAAATGGGGGCATGAGTGAGTTGGTGACTAGTTAGTTGAGTGACTAGTCAAGTCACCGAGTGAGAGACTGGGCACACACAGTCACACACAGTCACACACAGTCACACACAGACACACACAGACACAAATTGATTTAACCAAAATCGTTTTTTTTTTTTTTTTTTTTTTTTTTTTTTTTTTTTTAAGTAAAACGGAGGGAAAAAATTCCACACAGAACACAGGTCGTTGAGCAAATGACAGGACGGGGAAAAAAGTGCACACAGTTATTATTATCATCATCCTCTTGCTACTAGGGATACGCATTTACCTACATGGATACTCACCTCTCTCGGCTACTAGGTCACCACTTGTGTTCCTTCTTTTCGTTGTTGTTTTTGACAGGTCAAAGATGGTGCACCGTTCTCGGAGGTACTGCAATACCGAGTCGATGCGTGGCGGACGGAGCAAGCCCCGCTTCCGACTCCCTGTTGGAAAAATCCATTTAATATGTATAGTCCCCCGATGGGGGACATATCAGATATTAAACTGATAAGAACAGATACTACACTTGATCTTAGCCAAAAGGCCGAGAAGCGATAACCCACAAATGGGACCCTGTTGACGCCGGGACCCCGGGGGGCTCCGAGGTGGGCCGCGTGCGACCGACGGAGGTCCGGCATCTAGAGACAATAGTGACGTCCCCCCTGAAAGAGACTTACAGACTTAGAGACTTAGACTTACAGACTTACAGACTTACAGACAGACAGACATGGTGGCTCATTTCTCTTGTAACAAAATACTAGGGCTCTGCCGGAAGCAAAGCCCATCCAAAAATGAGTTGAACTCATAAGTGTTCCTCTCCACGGAAGTCTTTAGTAAAAGGCGAAAAACTTGTGCGTAAATTGAAGAGAAAGCAGAGTTTTGATTTCGGACAAAGTGAAGGGGTCGAGAAACACTCGTTCAGTGCCAGACACAGGCCTCGTGGATTTGTGAGTGAGTGAATGAACAAATGGGGGCATGAGTGAGTTGGTGACTAGTTAGTTGAGTGACTAGTCAAGTCACCGAGTGAGAGACTGGGCACACACAGTCACACACAGTCACACACAGTCACACACAGTCACACACAGACACACACAGTGATTTAACCAAAATCGTTTTTTTTTTTTTTTTTTTTTTTTTTTTTTTTTTTAAGTAAAACGGAGGGAAAAAATTCCACACAGAACACAGGTCGTTGAGCAAATGACAGGACGGGGAAAAAAGTGCACACAGTTATTATTATCATCATCCTCTTGCTACTAGGGATACGCATTTACCTACATGGATACTCACCTCTCTCGGCTACTAGGTCACCACTTGTGTTCCTTCTTTTCGTTGTTGTTTTTGACAGGTCAAAGATGGTGCACCGTTCTCGGAGGAAATGCGTATCCCTAGTAGCAAGAGGATGATGATAATAATAACTGTGTGCACTTTTTTTCCCCGTCCTGTCATTTGCTCAACGACCTGTGTTCTGTGTGGAATTTTTTCCCTCCGTTTTACTTAAAAAAAAAAAAAAAAAAACAAAACGATTTTGGTTAAATCACTGTGTGTGACTGTGTGTGACTGTGTGTGACTGTGTGTGCCCAGTCTCTCACTCGGTGACTTGACTAGTCACTCAACTAACTAGTCACCAACTCACTCATGCCCCCATTTGTTCATTCACTCACTCACAAATCCACGAGGCCTGTGTCTGGCACTGAACGAGTGTTTCTCGACCCCTTCACTTGTCCGAAATCAAAACTCTGCTTTCTTCAATTTACGCACAAGTTTTCGCCTTTACTAAAGACTTCCGTGGAGAGGAACACTATGAGTTCAACTCATTTTTGGATGGGCTTTGCTTCCGGCAGAGCCCTAGTATTTTTGTTACAAGAGAA
>JAHKKI010000448.1:0-11980 GCA_029465975.1 Dallia pectoralis | reverse complement strand
GTGAGGCAACGCAATGTCTTCAACAACATCATAACAGACTAGACATCAACCAACCTAGGTTACCAAAAGTGAGAGAGAAATATGGAGATCGATGGAGGAGGAGAGAGAGCAGGAGATTGAGAGGAAAAACGAGGAGGGAAAAACAAGCATGGTACAATAGCTAAACTTCTATGTAGATATACAATCAAGAGTTTTCTGTATATATTCAGTAAGTAATTGTAAAGGGGATACACAGTACAGACCTACGTCATCCAACTGTTTCCTTCATCCCGGATTTAAAATGATATGTTACTGTCACGGATCCGTACAGGTGAAGTGCAGAAGGACCGAGATGCAGAGCCAGATAATCACGTTCATTTTATTTAATTGTAGTCTACAACAAACATAGAACAACGAACGGACAAAACTATACTGACGATAAATGAAATGCGCTTACACAAAGCGACTTGTACATTTACAAACACAACAGTATCAATGGGATTCTATACACAACACTCACCTACAACGACACGCAACGTAAAATAATATCAAGCACCAGTGAACTTAACCAGGGGACTTAAATAGCTCACTGATACAAACCCATGCCCGGTGCTTAATTAACCCAACTCAAAACAGCTGTGCTCCTAATTACAATTATACACACAGAAGTGTTTCCCAAATCAATTCTGTGTACAGCACAGCTCACCCAATATGTTACAGTATCCCCACTAAAAGGCTGGGCTTCCAGACAGCCTAACCAAAAGGGAAGGGGAACAGAGGAGACATATTGTCCGTTCAACCCGGAGGCGGGCCGACAGTTAGTCCAGCCCTTGGGCGTTCTCGACAGTCTGCAGCAATCTTGGGCGGTGCTCATCGTGGGGCGTGGCGGCGGCCATCGTGGCGCGTGCGCGTGGCGGCGGCCATCGTGCGTGGCGGCGGCCATCGTGAGCGAGGCGTGGCGGCGCACACACAGCGAGTCCTGGCGGCGGCCATCGAGCGCGAGTCCTGGCGGCGGCCATCGTGGAGCTGAGTCCTGGCGGCGGCCATCGTGAGCGAGTCCTGGCGAAGGCCATCGGAGCGAGTCCTGGCGGCGGCCATCGTGAGCCGCAGTCCTGGCGGCGGCCATCGTGAGCGTAGTCAGGCGGCGGCCATCGTGAGCAGCCAGCGGCGGCGGCCATCGCGAGCGTAGCGGGCGGCGGCCATCGTGAGCGGGCGGCGCCATCGGAGCGCCACGTGGGCGGCGCGCCACGTGAGCTGCAGCGTGGCGGCGGCCATCGTGAGCGTCATGCGGCGGTGCCATCGTGAGCGCCAGCGGCGGCGGCCATCGTGAGCGCCGGGAAATGCGGCGGCCATCGTGGAGCGCCAGCGCGTGGCGCGGCCTTCGTGGGCGGCGATGCGGCAGCCATGGTGGGCTACTTATGCGGCAGCCATTGTGGGCGCATGCGGCAGCCATTGTGGGCGGCAGATGTGGCAGCTATTGTGGGCGGCGCTTATGCGGCAGCCATTGTGGGCGGCTATGCGGCAGCCATTGTGGGCGGCGCATGCGGCAGCCATTGTGGGCGGCATGGGTGCAGCCATTGTGGGCGGCGAGGCGGCAGCCATTGTGGGCGGCGGCGGCAGCCATTGTGGGCGGCGATGCGGCAGCCATTGTGGGCGGCGCATGCGGCAGCCATTGTGGGAGGCGCATGCGGCAGCCATTGTGGTCGGCGACAGTGGCAGCCATTGGTGGTCGGCGATGCGGCTGCCATCTTGAGCGCCGGCGTGACGGTAACAGCCATCTTGGCGCCAAGTGACTACGGCAACCATCTTGAGCGCTGGCGTGACGGCAACAGCCATCTTGAGTGCCATGACGGGAGCCATCGTGACGCTGGCGAGACGGCGGCAGCCATCTTGGGCGCCTGGCGGACGACGGCAGCCATCTTGAGCGCTGGCGGACGACGCAGCCATCTTGAGCGCTTGGCGGGACGGCAACAGCCATCTTGAGCGCTGGCGGGACGGCGGGAGCCATCGTGACGCTGGCGAGACGGCGGCAGCCATCTTGGGCGCTGGTGGGACGACGGCAGCCATCTTGAGCGCTGGCGGACGGCGGGAGCCAATGTGACTTTCGGCGGGACGGTGGCAGCCATCTTGGCGCTGGCGGACGACGGCAGCCATCTTGAGCGCTGGCGGACGACGCAGCCATCTTGAGCGCCTGGCGGGACGGCAACAGCCATTCTGAGCGCTGGCGGGACGGCGGGGAGCCATCGTGACGCGGCAGACGGCGGCAGCCATCTTGGGCGCTGGCGGACGACGGCAGCCATCTTGAGCGCTGGCGGAACGGCAGAGCCACGTGACGCTGGCGACGGTGGCAGCCATCTTGCGCTGGCGTGACAGCGGGACCATCGTGGACGCTGGCGTGACGGGGCGGCAGCCATCTTGGGCGCTGGCGTGACGACGGCAACAGCCATCTTGGGTGCTGGCAAAGACGCAACAGCCATCTTGGGCGCTGGCGTGACGGCAACAGCCATCTTGGGCGCTGCGGGACGGCAGGAGCCATCGTGACGCTGCACGGCCACCATCTCAGGCGCAGGCGTGGTGGCGACCATCTCAGGCGCTGGCTCCTGTAAGTCCAGCCATGTCCTCCACCACGCTCCTAATAATGGCAGTGGGCTGGTCATCCAACCCCCTCCGCCGGGGTTTTTTCTGTCCCCACGCTGGCGGCAGAAAAGGGTCTTCCCATCGGCGGGGTAGTGGCTGCAGCCTGTGTTCCCTCCCCGTCTGCAGCCCCGAGCAGTGGGTGGCCGTTCCTCGCAGCACCAGGACCGGGGTGTTCTCTCCGCTGTCCTCCCGGAACACCTCCTTAGCTCCCCCCAAAACCTTCAGACGCTTCGGGGTGCCCTCTTGCCTTCCTCCGGGAAGGACCGCGACCCGATGTAACTGGGGGCCCTGATAGCTGCATAGGTGGTTCGTAGGCCAAAGTAAGCGCGGAGACGCCTATACTCCTGGGGTGTCTCCTTATTAAACTTCCCACTGCCCGTGCAGACGGTAGGAGTGTAAATCTCCCGGAGGTGTAGCAATAATCTCCTCGGGAAACCTCTCCGTCAGGCTCTGCTCGCTCACCCGTCGGCTTGATATTCTGTCACGGATCCGTACAGGTGAAGTGCAGAAGGACCGAGATGCAGAGCGAGATAATCACGTCGGGATTAATTGTAGTCTACAATAAACATAGAACAACGAACGGACAAAACTATACTGACGATAAATGAAATGCGCTTACACAAAGCGACTCTGTACATTTACAAACACAACAGTATCAATGGGACTTATACACAACACTCACCTACAACGTACACGTAACGCAAAATAATATCAAGCACCAGTGAACCTAACCAGGGGACTTAAATAGCCTTACTGATACAAAAACCTATGCCCGGTGCTTAATTAACCCAACTCAAAACAGCTGTGCTCCTAATTACAATATACATACACAGAAGTGCTCTCCCAACCACCCTGTGTACAGCACAGCCCACCCAATATGTTACAGTTACAACCTGGTGTGATTAAGACTCACAGGCCAATTTTTAAAGAGTTCAAATCAGTTTCCTTGTTGCTAAGAACACAAACAGAACAACCGACTTTGAGGTAGTCCACAGGAAATAAAGGCAACGAAATGAACAGGATAACAGAGAATCAACCATAACCTCAAACATCCTATAAAGCGAATGCATCAACACATCATTAGTACAAACATGACCTCAATACAGTATGGTAAAATATTACATGAATCTCACTACAGTATGGTAACATATTATATGACCCCACTACAGCATTTCTGGTAAATATTACATGACCTCACTACAGTATGGTAACATATTATATGACCCCACTACAGCATGGTAAAATATTACATGACCCTCTACTCAGTATGGTAAAATATTATATGACCTCACTACAGCATGGTAAAATATTATATGACCCCACTACAGCATGATAAAATATTATATGACCCCACTACAGTATGGTAAAATATATGACCACTACAGCATGGTAAAATATATGACCCCACCACAGCATGATAAAATATTATATGACCCCAATTACAGTGGCATGGTAAAAATATAATATGACCCCACTACAGTATGGTAAAATATTATATTACGACCCCACTACAGCATGGTAAAATATTATATGGCCCCACTACAGTATGGTAAAATATTACATGACCCCTCTACCATATATGGTAAAATAGTATATGACCCCACTGTTGTGCATGGTAAAATATTATATGACCCCACTACAGTATGGTAAAATATTACATGACCCCACTACAGTATGGTAAAATATTATATGACCTCACTACAGTATGGTAAAATATTATATGACCCCACTACAGCATGGTAAAATATTATATGACCCTACTACAGCATGGTAAAATATTATATGACCCCACTACAGTATGGTAAAATATTATATGACCCACTACAGTATGGTAAAATAGTATATGACCTACTACAGTATGGTAAAATATTATATGACCCTAATTACAGCATGGTAAAATATTATTATTTGACCACTACAGTATGGTAAAATATTATATGACCCCACTACAGTATGGTAAAATATTATATGACCCTAATTACAGCATGGTAAAATATTATAAGTGACCCTACTACAGTGTATGGTAAAATATTATATGACCCCAGTATGGTAAAATAGTATATGACCCTACTACAGTATGGTAAAATAGTATATGACCCCACTACAGCATGGTAAAATATTATATGACCTCACTACAGTATGGTAAAATATTATATGACCACTACAGTATGGTAAAATATTACCCGAATTCTACCTGCATGGTAAAATATTATATGACCCCACTACAGCATGGTAAAATATTATATGACCCCCACTACAGTATGGTAAAATATTATATAACCCCACTACAGCTTGGTAAAATATTATATGACCCCACTACAGTATGGTAAAATATTATATGACCCCACTACAGTATAAAATATTATATGAACCCACTACAGTATTGTAAAATATTATATGACCACTACAGTATGGTAAAATATTGGCCATATGACCACTACAGTATGTAATTGTTAGCATAGACCTCACTACAGTATGGTGTATTATATGACCCCACTACAGTATGGTAAAATATTACATGACCTCACTAAAGCATGGTAAAATATTATATGACCCCACTACAGTATGGTAAAATATCACATGACCACACTACAATACGTACTAAGTCAATCCACAGGATTCAGGGTTTTCCTTTTCAGCCCTTTGGCGAAGTTAGCCCAAGTGATTATGTTATCAGGGAGGACAGTGAGAAGGAAATGGCCCTCTGTCATAGATCAATATGTGGGAACCACTGGATTGGCACTTTGTCAGAGTGGAGGAGAAGTGTTTATCATGGGTGTATTGTGCCCCATGTAGACATGAAACACACTCCCAGACAGGAATACAGGTGAAGAACTTGCACAGCCATTTAGCCAACATATTCAGGCTTTTCCTGCAGCAGAAATTCAAAGGTGACCGTCTTCTCAAAATCTCACATAGTAAAACAGATTTTGCGTTCACAAATAAAATATCAGCGAAACAGGCTGAAACAAACTTATTAACGGTACTCCTGAACACAAACATACTGGGGCCCAAGCTCACTGGATACACTGCATTATCTCGTCAAATCCTTCAACCCCCTGACTATTTAGCACTGCCAAATGATCTGTCAAGTCTGTTAACACTGTCCAGACCTCAGCATATCAGGTTCCAAGTTTGGACTGAAAACAAAGGCTGTCAAGGTGTGATTCGAGGGCCTTTATTGAAAAACAGCCTGTCAGCAAAGCCCTGGTCCACGTAGGAGGTGGAAATGATCACACAAGAGCGCAACATCAAATAATCGTCCTGTAGAGATCCATGTTAGCTGTGAGCTACGGATGAGGACATTTGCCAACTTCATCAACACTGCCTGGGAGATAAACGAAACGAACACGCTGCGACGCAGCTTAGTAGGCTAAACAGGCTAAACATACTGTGAGAGCGTCGTGATCGGGACAGACAGAAAAAGAGAGAAGCGAAAGACACAGAAAGAACGAGAGGACAGGGTGACAGAAAGGCTGCTGCAGGGTTAACAGGGAAATGGCCTCAATTAACGAGGAGTGTGAATGAAGAGTCTCTCTCTAGTCTCTCTCGCCATCCACCCACCAAACGGCAACCACCAAACACTCATTTTCTCTGTCATTCTCTCCATCTCTCCACTTCTCTCATTCATTCCCTGCGTCTCAACCAAACCTATCATTTGTCACAGTCCATCTGTCATTCTCTCTCCATTTCTCAGTCTACCTCGATCATTTCCCACCTCTCCACTTCTCCACCTTTCCCCCCGTACTTTCCGGCCTGACTTGTTGTCAAGCATTGTCAACATTGCTGTGGACGGTAATGCATAATAGATCTCAGACGGGGTCTGATGGGATTAATACAGATTGATCATTCTTTCCTTGTGTTCTCGATACAACTGGTCTCCTAATTAGCCAGCCTCCTCACAAGGGCAGTGTTGTGGGCTTGGTCGGATTAACACTGAGGGTGCGTTGATATGAAAATCTGGCCGAGCTAAGCGGACAACACTCTACATGGCAGGGCGATACCTAGTTGTTACATTGGTTCACAAAATGACAAATATCCCACTGACTCTGTATGTCACATGACCAAAATAAAAATGCACACTGGGCTGGAATACAGTGCCTTCCGGAGGTAGTTGGCTGAATTGGCTGGGAGCTCACGATACAATGTCCTCATACTGGGGTGTCAATAATATAGTGGTGCAGAGACGGTGATGTGAATGACAGTTTACCTTGGTTATTGTACTGCAAATGAAATACTGTGATGTCACCTAACGATACTGTATTACTGCATACTGCAAAGTGCAATGTGATTCTGGTGGTGTAACTGTGATAGTGTGTTTTATATCTGCTATAACAGTCATGTATATTCGCTGCTATAACAGCCGCGTATCTGCTATAACATTCATGTATATCTGCTGCTATAACAGTCATGTGTATCTGCTATAACAGTCATATGTATCTGCTATAACAGTCATATGTATCTGCTATAACAGTCATATGTTACAAAACCATGGTGCTAGCCTATGGGCAGCAAGAGTGAACCCGGGAATCATCACCTTAACGTGGTGGAGAGGTTTGTGTGCCCCTATGAACCTGAGGGCTGGGTTGTCTGGAGCTTCATGCTCCTGGTAGGGTTTCCCAAGGCAAAGTGGTCTCAGGCGAGGGGCCAGACTAAGAATGGTTCACCAAGACCCCATGAAAGATAGAGGGAAAAGGAGCGAGACCCTGCCTGGAGGAAGCCCAGGGCCCCTGTCTGGAGCCAGGCCCAGACGGCGGGCTCGAAAGCGAGCGTCTGGTGGCCGGGTTTGCCACGGAGCCCGGCCGGGCACAGCCCGAACGAGATACGTGGCATCTCTCTCCTCTCCATCCTGTGGGCCCACCACTCACAGGAACAACCGCAGGGGTCGGGTGCGCTGTCATATGGGTGACAGTGAAGGTGGGGGTCTCGACGGATCAGACCCGGGCGGCAGAAGCTTGCTTTGGGGACGTGGAACGTCACCACTGGGGGGAAGGAGCCAGAACTTGTGCGTGAGGTGGAGCGATACCAGTTGGATCTGGTGGGACTTACCTCTACGCACAACCGTGGCTCTGGAACCTTACCCTGGATAGGGGTTGGACTCTGTTCTTCTCTGGAGTTGCCCAGGGTGAGAGGCGGCGGGCTGGTGTGGGGATACTCACGAGCCCACGTCTGAGCACGGCGGTGTTGGAGTTTACCCCGGTGGATGAGAGGTTTGCCTCCCTACGCCTAAGGGTGGTGGGGGGAAAACTCTGACTGTTGTTTGTGCTTATGCACCAAACAGCAGTTCGGAGTATTCAGCCTTCTTGGAGACCCTGAAGGAGTCCTATATAGGGCTCCAGTAGGGGACTCCATCATTCTGCTGGGAGACTTCAACGCACATGTGGGCAACGATGGAGACACCTGGAGAGGCGTGATTGGGAGGAACGGCCTCCCTGATCTAAACCCGAGCGGTCGTTTGTTATTGGACTTCTGTGCTAGTCATGGATTGTCTATAACAAACACCATGTTCGAACATAAGGAGGCGCATAAGTGTACATGGTACCAGAGCACCCTAGGCCGAAGGTCAATGATCGATTTTGTGATCGTATCGGCTGATCTAAGGCCGCATGTTTTGGACACTGGTGAAGAGAGGGGCAGAGCTGTCAACTGATCACCATCTGGTAGTGAGTTGGATCAGAGGGTGGGGAAAGACTTTGGACAGACCAGGTAAGCCCAAACGGGTGGTGCGGGTGAACTGGGAACGTCTGGAGGAGGCCCCTGTCCGAAAGATCTTCAACTCACACCTCCGGCGGAGCTTTTCAGGCATCCCTGTGGAGGTTGGGGGCATTGAACCTGAGTGGGCAATGTTCAAAGCTTCTATTGCTGAAGCTGCGGCGGTGAGCTGTGGTCTCAAGGTCCTAGGTGCCTCAAGGGGTGGTGGTAACCCTAGAACACCGTGGTGGACCACGGTGGTCAGGGAAGCTGTCCGACTGAAGAAGGAGGCCTTCAGGGATATGCTAGCCCTGGGGACTCCGGAGGCAGTTGCAGGGTACCGACAGGCCCGAGCAGCTGCAGCCGCTGCCGTGTCAGAGGCAAAGCAGCGGGTGTGGGAGAAGTTTGGAGAAGCTATGGAGAAGGACTTTCGGTCGGCACCAAAATGCTTCTGGAAAACCGCTCGGCACCTCAGAAGGGGAAAACGGGAACCATCCAAGCTGTGTACAGTAAGGATGGGACACTGTTGACCTCAACTGATGATGTGATCGGGCGCTGGAAAGAGCATTTTGAGGAGCTCCTGAATCCGACCTACACGCCCTCTAGTACAGAGGCAGAGCTGGAGGCTGATGGAGGGTCATCGTCAGTTTCCCTGGGGGAAGTCGCTGAGGTAGTCAAACAACTCCACAGTGGCAAAGCCCCAGGGACTGATGAGATTCGTCCAGAAATGCTAAAAGCTTTGGGTGGGGAAGGGCTGTCTTGGTTGACACGCCTTTCAACATTGCATGGAAGTCTGGGACAGTGCCAGAGGAGTGGCAGACCGGGGTGGTGGTTCCCCTTTAAAAAGGGGGACCAGAGAGTGTGTGCCAATTACAGAGGTATCACACTCCTCAGCCTCCCTGGTAAAGTGTACTCCAAAGTGCTGGAAAGGAGGGTTCGGCCAATAGTCGAACCTCAGATTGAAGAGGAACAATGCGGTTTTCGTCCTGGCCGGGAACCACGGACCAGCTCTTTACTCGCAAGGATCCTGGAGGGGGCCTGGGAGTATGCCCATCCAGTCTACATGTGTTTTGTGGATCTGGAGAAGGCGTATGACCGGGTACCCCGGGATCTTTTGTGGGAGGTGCTGCGGGAGTATGGGGTGAGGGGGTCTCTTCTCAGGGCCATCCACCCTGTACGCTCAAAGCATGAGCTGTGTCCGTGTCCTCGGCAGTAAGTCGGATTCGTTCCAGGTGGGGGTTGGCCTCCGCCAGGGCTGCGCTTTGTCACCAATCCTGTTTGTAATATTCATGGACAGGATATCAAGGCGTAGTCATGGGGGGAGGGGTTCCTGTTCGGTGGGCTGATGGTCACATCACTGCTTTTTGCGGATGATGTGGTCCTGATGGCCTCATCGGTCGGTGACCTTCAGCACTCACTGGATCGGTTCGCAGCCGAGTGTGAAGCGGCTGGGATGAGGGTTAGCACCTCTAAATCTGAGGCCATGACTCTCAGCAGGAAACCGGTGGAGTGCCTACTCCGGGTAGGGAATGAGTCCTTACTCCAAGTGAAGGAGTTCAAGTACCTCGGGGTCCTGTTCGCGAGTGAGGGAACAATGGAGCGGGAGTTTGGTCGGAGGATCGGAGCAGCGGGGGCGGTGTTGCATTCGCTTCACCGCACCGCTAGACGAAAAGAGAGCTGAGCCGAAAGGCAAAGCTCTCGATCTACCGGTCAATCTTTGTTCCTACCTCACCTATGGTCATGAAAGCTGGGTCATGACCGAAAGAACGAGATCGCGGGTACAAGCGGCCGAAATGGGTTTTCTCAGAAAGGTGGCTGGCCTCTCCCTTAGGGATAGGGTGAGAAGCTCAGTCATCCGAGAGGAACTCGAGTAGAGCCGCTGCTCCTTTGCATAGAAAGGAGCCAGTTGAGGTGGTTCGGGCATCTTGTAAGAATGCCACCTGGGCGCCTCCCTAGAGAGGTGTTCCAGGCACGTCCAGCTGGGAGGAGACCTCGGGAAGACCCAGGACTAGGTGGAGAGATTATATCTCCACACTGGCCTGGGAACGCCTCGGGATTCCCAGTCAGAGCTGGCTAATGTTGCCCGGGAAAGGGAAGTTTGGGGTCCCCTGCTAGAGCTGCTACCCCGCGACCCGACCCCGGATAAGCGGTTGAAGATGAGATGAGATGAGATCAAAATTTAATGTAAATGTAAATATGTGCCTGCTATAATAGCTATATGTATCTGCAATAACAATCATGTGTATCTGATATAACAATCATATTTGCTATAACAGTCATGTATCTGCTATAACAGTGTTGTATAACTGCAGGCAGATGAATTACAGTATAGTGAATTCCCCTGCATCGTAATGTACTGACACTGCCTTCTGTTGCTGTAGTTGCTAGGCTTTCCTGCTCTGTAGCAAATTAAGGATGGCAGAATCCATCCATGCAATGAATTACTTCATCAACAATATTCAAATATCTGCCTGACAGTTGTTCTTAGATTTGAGATCTTAATAAATGTATTGTCTTATGAACCCTGTCTGAAGCTACCAAATGCTTTTTTATGTAGTGAATGCCCTGGGTGTTAACATGTGGGTTGGGCAATAGACAGTCCCTGAGGGCTTATAAACTGATTCCCTCAGCATTAACATGGGCCTTATGCAAACAGACACCAACCATTCTCAATAGGTAGTTGAATACAAAAGTATACCTTAAGGGTCTTATCTAACCATATTCAGGGGGACAAACTCAGTGTGACATCCTTTCAACTAGTACAGGTCTCCACAATCTCCGCTGATGACGGGTTCAGTGTCTACAGTTCAAGTTGCAATGGGCCAAGTCACTAAAGACGCCTTATGAGGGTCATTATGATCGGGAGGCAGGAAATCCTAATTCCCCTGAGTGGCCTCAGCCAGAGCATTGACCTTGCTTCTGACACCGAAAAATGTCTGGCCTGACTTGAAGATTGCAGTCCATTGACTCTCCTTAAGGAACTCAATATCTAGACCTCACACAGTTCTGTCAAGAAGAATACTCAAATAGTGTAGTATTATCCCCAACAATCTGCTATACAACAGCTGTAATAACTGTCAACAGTGTTTTCTGACACTTCTTAAGCCTCTGGAGGGTAAATGGCCGATTTCAATCATGATGTTTGATCTTTTGAATTAAAGTAAATCCTCTTAAAGAGTCGGAGAGCGGCCTGTATGTATTTAGATAAGGACCATCAGGGTGAAGGGGATATGTCTGGGATGAACAGCGGTCCAGAGGCTTTATTAACACTACATGTGTATAGGGTTTTAGGTAACTACATAGAGGGTTTATAATACTCATGTGTATAGGTTTTAGGTAACTACATAGAGGGAGCCTATAACACTACATGTATATAGGGTTTTAGGTAACTACATAGAGGCTTATAACACTACATAGAGGCCTGGGTGTTTAAGTCTAAGAACAACTGTCAGGCAGAATATTTGAATATTGTTGATGGAAGTAATTCATTGCATGAATTAGTTCTGGCCATCCTTGGTTGCTACAGAGCAGGAAAGCCTAGCACGCCACAGGCAACAGAAGGCAGCGCCAGTACATTACGATGCAGGGGAATTCACTATACTGTAATTCATCTGCCACTGCAGTTATACAACACTGTTATAGCAGAGATACACATGACTGTTATAGTGAACGC
>JAHKKI010000447.1:0-11984 GCA_029465975.1 Dallia pectoralis | reverse complement strand
CAGAAATCTGATTAATTTATTGATCTTGAGTTAGAATCGGTATTTCAATTGTACTAAACTAGTTAAAATGGTGAACGCAAGCTTTTTCTGAAGCTGTGATTTAAATCCTTTTGGTTGCTTTGTGAAACATGTTCATTTTGTTGATCATGTGTTTCATTATGATCAACAATCAGAACATTGGTTGTCAATGAGGATTTCTAACCCAAATTGGGTATTATATTATCATCAGTTTGTGATTCTATATTATCAATGTGGTTTTATGATTCTACCACTACGTTTGTAAAGTTATATCATCATATTGACAGTGTATGGATTATCTTCTGTGAAGAATGTATCAGTTATATGATTTGATATTGATCATCTTGAGATACAGCATCACTATATTTCCATGAACATTTTTTAGAATAACTGGCATTATATCAGTTATCTCTGTGATTAGAAATGTTTGATTTGTTGTAAGATCAGACTTTGTGTCAAATGTCACATTATAATGTTGATGAGGATAATGTGTTTTGTATTATTAATATAGGAAACACGGACATCTCTCATTGTTAAACCTCTTGTTTACGTTAAACAAGTATGTTGTCTTTTAGAAAGACAGTAATTGTGAAACCTGTACTGTGATAGAGAACTATGTCTTGGAGATTTGTCCAAGTTCTGTATTTGATGTTTTATTCTTTTGTTGTATTTACTTCATAATCAGGTGATTAATAAATACACCATTCATCAAATACATTTTTGTGTTTATTTATTCTTCAATCTACAGAAAAAATCTTCCATAAAAGGTACATTACTGACTTACCATGTTTAACGTAACAGCTACTTCGACTATGGGGTTAAAGAAAGAGAGTGTACATCTGTGAGATCCACTCTCTGCTTTTGAAATGCATGGGAACCACACTCAGCATTACACCCCTGAACTTAAATCCAAAATTCTACTCTATTCAGTTCCTCGCCTGTTCTCAGTCCGTTCTCGACCCAGTTCTCGACCAATTCTCCTGTCCATTGTTTTGCCCATGTCCCTGTTTCTCTGTACCTCAGTCTGATTAAAGTTGTCGCCCCTCACTTTTGGATCCAAAAACTTGTCTGCGTGTGCTTATTTGTTACAACATTGAGCCAAGTCGTTACAGAATACAACTGAAATAACAACTTCTTTTACTCTCAACAAAGTGAAATAAAGTAACAAAAACACATTTATTGATATTTTACATGAATTTGTTACAAGCAATCAGAAAAGAATAACTGATAATTTAGAATGTTCATTTGTCATGAATAGCAGTACAGTTTGAAAGGGATGTTTAATTACTGTCATGTTATTTGTGGTTTAAGGACTACAGTGCTGCGTACTAGTGTAAACAGTATAATATAACACACTGTTATTGTATCTCTACTGGATTTAGTGAATGTAGAGACCGTGGGAATCTGAGGAGAACTCACTATGGCAGACCCCCTTTAGAACCGGAATGACTGAACTGAGCTGTAAAGAGGATAGAACGATCAAGGTCTCCAGAGGGAAATTAGTAGATTTATTGATAATGATCACTAAACTGTTATATATTTAGAGTTGAACACAAATAAGTCATCCAGTACATTTTATCGTTTGTTCAAATGCAAATGCTCTGTAAATGTTGCTGCCCTTAAAGTAAATCTATGGAGTAGTTAGAGCAAAGTTGTCACGGCTTCTTGGGTGAAGTGTAAAAGGGAGCGAGGCAGTGCCAGCTTATATCCGTTCGGGGTGTTTATTCATCCATATAATACATGATACAAAACACTGAAATGTAAATAAAAGTGCGCTTACACAAAGCAACATCACGATACTCTTAACAGTGCTCAACTACATATAACACTCACCTCAGAAACATAGCGATACGTAACGTAAAACAATATTAAGCACACAAGAACTTAAACGGGACCTTGAATAGCCCACTGATCAACTAACCTATGCCCGGTGCTTAGCTAAACCCAAAACAGCTCTGCTCCAAATTAACACAGTACCCTAAAGTGCACTATCTAAACCCATGTGTATTTTTATATATATATGCTAACAGCAGAAGGTAAAGCCAGAGTGTGCTTTTATTAAGCACAATCCAGAAAGCTGAATCAATCCAGAATCCAAATCAAGGGCAGGCAGAGAGAAACGATTGATGGGTCGGCAAAAAGTACATTACAGGTTCAAGGTCTGGAAACATAATAGCAAACCACTGGGCCTAGGATTAGAGCGGTGGTCAAAAACATGAAACAGGTTCATGGTCTGGTACATGGAATTGCAATACCTCGGACTCTGTAAACAGGATTAGCATGCTGCACGAAACAAACAATACCTCGCAAGGGAAATAAGTGTTGAACAGAACTAAAAAGGGAAACATAATTACATACAGGTGTGTACAGAATAATTCTGTAACACATGACAAACTGAGAAATGAACATAGATGTACAATACTAGAACTGTAACTGAAAACAAGAAAACATACACAAAAAACAGATGCTGCTAGCTGAACATATACTGGCGACTGAGCGGCTATTCCCGAACTCTAGTTATCTTCCTTGTCAACTTTAACAAAGAACACCTCAGCCACTAGCTACCTAAAATCAACCAACCAGAGATTCAAATATTTTAGACCACCGTTACACTACTGTGAACAATGCCTACCATGCTGTGGCCCGTGCTGCACTGGGCCTCTCTGACCTGTGATGGTCCACCTAATTCCATTATACAGTCAAAAAAAGCCTGTTGTGGCTAGTTTAAAAAAGATGAGGAGGTTAAATGTATTTGGCTAATGTGTATGTAAACTTCCGAATTCAACTCTATACAGTACAAACACTAAAATTCTAACGTTGTGGTCACTTAGACCCTCCCATTCATCCTGGACTATTTAGATTTTTAAGATGCTCGCACATTGCTTGCTTGCACTGTATTATATTAACTGTCATAAACTCACCCAGCACAGCCAGAAGAGGATTGGTTACCCCCTCAGAGACTGGTTCCTCTCCAGGTTTCTTCCTAAATTTGACCTTCAGGGAGTTTTTCCTAGCCGCCGTGTATCAACTTGTTCAACTTGTTATTCTTGTTCAACTTGTGGATGTGTGCTTTTTCGGATTCAGGCTGGGTGATTGAAAAAGCACTTTGTGACAACTTTGTTGTAAAAAAGGATGTATAAATGAATTTGATTGATTTGATAGATTTTTAAGAGGTGTATTTTTTGTCCTTCAAAATAACATGAAATGTATTCAAAATTCAGTGAATACGTTGTTAATGACTATTGTAGCTAGAAACCTCGGATTTTCAATGAAATATATCTTTCTTCTAAAACTTGTCAGTCTATCTTGTTCTGAGAAATGAAGGCTATTCCTTGACGGAAGTTGCCAAGAAACTGCAAGTCCTCAACCAGCGTTATAGAAACGAAAACAGCAAAACATATGTCCTTCCTCTTTCCAGTGTCTTTGTTCTTTTGCCCATCTTAATATTTTGTTTCAATTGACCAGTCTGATATGGCTTTTTATTTGAATAAATACAATAAATGAATTGGGAAATTATATTGATGATTACATTTACTATTGTATTTTGGTGTATTAATAAACTGATTTGTAATTTTTTTTATTATTTTTATTTGGACAGATCTGAGGCCTGTACTACGAAGCAAGACTTGTGGTTAGCGAGGTAACTGCAGGTTCATCCCTGGGTTTTCGGTATCACGATGTTGGTTAACCTCTTAACGGGTTACATCACCATGGTAACTTATGCTGCGAACCTAACCGTTTTAGTCGAGATAACAGATTATCCGAATAAAATCACCGTTCTAAGAAGATCGTTGAGCTAGGTGCATGAATAGTGAGAGGTTAACTTAAAACAGCAAGAATATTCAGGGACCGACAAAAACCGTTTGCTTTTCCAGATGACTGTCATTATGAAAGATATAGGTTCTCAGCAGAGGGACTTACGTATCTTAGTCAGCTAATTGAGCCGTATGTTGCCAGTGCGAATGTAAATTAAATGCAGCATACACTATTTGTAGGGTTATCCAGGGTGGTCGGTGTCAGGTACCCCTCCTTACCGGTGGTTTTATTGAATGTGTTTATTATTTATTTGTTCCCAAGATCGCTTCACACTGCCAGGGTTGCAACTGAAGGTATCCAGCAATAATATGTAATAATTATAATAATGACACAAGACAATTCATCTCAGCAACACATTGCTTTTATTGAGTACACATGTATAATTATAGCGAAATCTAGTCCTGCCTTAATGAAGGGGCTGTGATTGTGATAAGTCTGTAACTCACGCAGTCTGCAAATCATTTGCCAGCTTTCCTTTCTCTTTTTAGCTGCAGCAACTGTGTTACTTTTTTAAATATCTTTCAATTATAATTATTTGCTCCTCTTGTGTGAAATACGACACTCTACACTTGTCCATGTCTGTGATTGGTGGTATGGTGCACACTCCGCCCATTTTATGTGAACGTACTCGTAGCTAGATTGGGAAATCCTGGGTTGATTGAAGAAATTGATAACCACGTTGTGACCATAGACTGTTATAAAGATATGGACGTAGTATCCGTGACGTCACCCGTAGGGTTCTGAAGACCGTTTTTGAAGCCTAAAGTGGGCGTAGCCGACCGTCGCCATCTTGGCAGCGCGTCACTCCCGGATAAACGAAAATGATCTAAGAGGCGGTACGTGGATGGAGCTGAGGAGCCTGGATGCTGTTTACTGAGTAATTTCCTAAACATATCTTTGAGGACATGTCAAAAAATACTTCCAAATATAGTCATTGTTAATAAATGTTACGCTATTTATGAAAATGCAGGCATCCGGTAATGCTGGAATCCGCTGGACACACCCTTAATTATGCAGAACTTTAAATATTAATCAACTAAACGGATGAGTTATAAAAAAGAAATCACCAACCTCACAGTTGTTATGAAGGGCAAAATAAGCTGTATAGACCAAATCCAAATAGAGAACCAGGCTGTAAACATGTTTTTTTCTGCTGTAAAGTTGATAATTTTAACATGGGGGAAATACAGATTTGACTCACTTCTGCAGCCAGCCTCAAGCGGCCAGTCAATGAATTTCAGTTTAACTCACTTCCTTATTGGTTTCAGGAGAGAGACCGGAAGGTTGCCACTTGGTTGTGACATCTCTTACCTAGATCGCAAGCGTCAGGTTAAGTCAAGCCAGTTAATAGAAACTAATCCAGGGCATGTTGAACTTGCTTCGTAGTATAGGCCTCTGGTTCTCCATGGAAAATTCAGTTTAGTAGTAAAATGTGTTCTCAAGAATACAGTAAGAAACATTCAACCGTCATTTCATGTTGAGACAAAATTGATTACTCATGTCACATTTCTATCTGCAGCTGCACCTATACATTTTATTTTGTGTCTGTTTTTTGTCGTGTCACCATTGTCACAGCTGGTTCCCATTAGCCCATTATAGGTGTAAATAATGTAGGTTATTTTGACTTCCCATCATTGTTCGCTTTTGTCTCATTTGACGTGTTAAGGTCTTCCTGTTGGAAGTAGTTTTCGTTTGTCTAGTGTTTGACAATAACACAGAGAGGCTTGTTTCGAACATTTGTCTGGAGATAAAAAATAAACAACAAATTCAAGGCACCGATTCCTGTCACGACTTGCGGAAGGTGTGCTGTAAAAAGCCATGTGCAGAGCCAGGTAATCCGTTCAAACAGGTTTATTCTAGGGATACACAATGATATCGGCACAATGTTGGCTTCAGTAGGCTAATCAATGATGTAGCTAGAGCCGCGTTATTCTATTAGCCGCGTTATGCAATTAGCCGCGTTATGCAATTAGCCGCGTTATGCTATTAGCCGTCACTACTGATGTCGCATTACCTGAACTCCAGAGTGTTGTCGACAGTCACATTAGCTTTACCAGTCATGTTAGCATGTTGAGCCCCACTGCAAACTCTAACAAGCAGGAGGTGTGCATCTAGGGATAAGGAAACAAGATGTGCACCACACATGCACAGAAAAAGCCCTTCTTATGTCAATCATTCATATCTTAAATTACCAATTGGCTCGGCCCCAGAGCTGTGACGAGGCGTTCAGACAGGAAGAGGAAAGGTTGACAATATGATTTACTATCATATTTTGCACATATTACTGGGTGCATTCCATATTTAAAACACACCAATATTGACATACTGATGTTTTTATCATTATTATTATTTTTGTTTTAACGTACTAAAAAATGTTGTGGCTTAAGGAGGGGTGGCATCCTAGCGCCCTCTATGGGCCAGCCGCCACTGGACTCCATATGTGACACAATTCAATTATAATTCCCCAAACAATTTTGACCATTAAAAAAGTTCAGTTCGTAGGTGTTCCAGTTAATGCATTTCTCTATTAAGAAAGTTGTGTCTAACAGTTAGACAGGACTGTTTATGCCTGTTGAGAGAGCAGGGGTGTGTCTAGGGATTCTCAGGCTGTAGCTTATATATCGTGGGGGTTTGGCTCTCTTTTGGCTTCAATCCTGAGTGTGACATCAAATCGTGCATCTGTGAGATAACCTGCGGTATAGTCTGTTACTGTCCTGTGAGAATAGTAAGTTGTAATAGTTCACTGAAACATTTTGGTTGTAGACAGTGGACAACAGCTGTCTGGGTTTAGCTTAATAAAACCTACCCAATGCTCTCTGGCTGTCTCCTGATTTAGCATCATGTCCAGGGGTGCTACAATATTATATAATGGATGAAGTGAAGTCGGAAGGAACTTTTTGAGGTTAATTCAAAATCGGGGTATATCAGTCAGTAACCCGTCAAATCAACAAGCAAAACGGGAAAATAATAGGCCTACTGACCAAAATAATCAAGAAATAACGTTGCTCAAAATTCAGAAACATCAAACATATATTTTTCATAAGACATTGTAAAAAACCATGCTTCTATGCGCAGATACATGTTTGTTTTCTAACACAAACAATTAAACCACACTCATTAAGGTCTTACCCTAGCTTACTCCAGATTTCTAAAAACATATTTTGATTTGAGAGATTGTGATAATCTTTCAACCAATGTAAAACATGTTTAAAGAGGAAGTGTGGTCTAATAAAAGTGCAACTCTTTCACTTTCACTCTGCCCTTTCCCAGCAAGCCAGTGTGCAACAACAACTGCAGAAGTTCTTAACCACTTTCTTAGCAGAGCTTAAGGTAGGCAAATACAAAGGAGATTGCTTAAATTCATTTTTTTAATAGCTCACTCATGTGAAGTTTGTTAGTAATGTAAGGCTTCAATTCCCCCCAAAAATGTTCTTTATGCATTTTTGTTTTAATCTTTCTTTATTTTCTTAACTGTAAATTTTGTGGATCCCATGTCATGTCAGTGAAATGTTTTACGAAGTAACCTATGCTGTAAACGCTGTCAGTTAAGAGTAAGAAGATTAGATTGTAAATTGTCATGGGGATTAAGGTCGGTAAATTATACATTTTGTAAAAAATGCTGTCTGTCTTTGTGTAGCAAAAACTCTGTTAATATGGGAGCTTTTGAGAATTTATTTATGAAGAAATAGAAATGAACGAAAAACATAACACCCAAAACCAATTTCATAGGGAAGAACTTTCAACAAAGCGTCAACTATCTACATAGTTCCTCAAACACATGAGTCACGTGATTTACAAGGTCAGCTCCATCTATGTTCTTCTCTTGGCATTCATTTTTAAGAAAACATAATTTAATTGGCAATTTAGTCACCTGTCAGGGTCATGTTGCATTTACCTGAAAACCCTGACAAACAAACACTCAGCTCTTCCATAGTCCTAAAATGAATTAACTCTGGATTATACCATTCGGTACCATTTAATTCTTCACCCCTAGGACCAGTCACAATCTTTGGGCTATGGTGGTTTCAATTCTCTTATTCAAATCAGACACTAGTCGAAAAAAGATGTAACCTCTAAAGTAATTATCAATGGGGAATTGTATGTATAAAAGTATGTTTTTACAAATCTGTAATCAGATAAATGTTAATTGCAAGTTAGGTAGGTTCATGTTTTCCTTTCTCTCTGGTTAGTTAGTCTTCCATAAAAGGAAATGAAAGTTCTAATTTTGTAAAGCAAATAGGGAAATTGGAAGCATTGGTCCATTTCATGAATTAGTTTTATGATTGTAGTAATTAATTAGGCCAAAAAATGAACTTAAAAAACATTGGGCCATATTCTTCAATGTTTTCATAAGTTACTTCTTAAATGTGTTCCTATGAAAGGTCCTGAGAAAAGTCTTACTCAAATTCACGAACGTGTTCTTAAATTGCATAATTGTTCGCACCTATGTTCTTATAATGATGAATACCACGTCTTTGTAAATTGAAAGCGCGTGTCCGTTGTTCCTAATTAGCATAGGTAAACGCCCCAGTATTTCCCATAAGGGCATTAAATGAGTGGAAACTCATCGTAAAATTGTGGAGAATGCATAAATGCCGAAACGAAAATGTCAGACACAAACGCAGAGGAGATAGGTACAATTGCAGAGTCTTTTATTCCTTTACTCAGGCTTGAACTCAGACCCCGGAACAGAAACAAGGCCCAACAGGAACAGGACAGGGCTCTTGGCAACTTGAAACTTAACAGAACAAAGAAACAAAACATCAGAATAAGAAACAGATCACATCCCCTTAAATACAGGCCTCCCTCTACACCAATGAAAAAAATAACCAGCACAGGAAAACATTGACACAAAACATTCCTACAAACACATAACGAAATAACAAGCCTAGGAATAACACTGACCCGAAACATTCCTACACACAAAGAAATTACACAGACCAGAAACAGAACCCACGTACCTTAACAGAACAATGACCCGACAAACACACAGGAAAACAGGGAAAACTAAATACTAAACATAAGGAGGACTAAACGAGCACCAGGTGACAAAAAGAGCGGGAAAATTGGAGACAAGGGACTGGAAAAGTATCAGGGCAAACTATAACTAGATAGCGTACAATTTCTGCAGAAATTGTGATGATGTGTGCTTGCGGCCACCCGTAGTCGACTGTGTACTGATATCAACTGCCAAACTGAGGTGACACTGCTGCTGCTGCGCCATAGTATGCAATGTGTTAAACCTATCAGTCATTACTCATGAATACACACTACTGCTGCAAGCACCATAGTATGCAATGGGGGGATGCCTAAAGGGAGGGAGAGCAAGCAGCAACAATTCACATGCTTTAGTATTGTATAAACGTACAGTTAGTATTAACCTGGCAGTCAAGCTCAACAGGAAGTTACCATACAGGCCCCCTGTCTCATATCACTTTCCTGCCAGCCCTGACGCAGTGACTTTTGATTTGTTATAGAATAAACATGGACTCATCAGGTAGCCTTCTTTAAAGAAGGGAAACCCTCAACAGTTTACATTCAATTAGCAGTAATAGTTCATTGGTGGGGGGGGCAAGGTTTGCTTCACACCGGCTTCAAATGTTTTTCCTGGGCCTTTCCATCCTATCCTATCACCGTGACCTCTGTGAAAAAGAGAAGACAGTACAATGGACAGGAGTTTAGCACATGTTTAAATCTTCTCAGTTAATATGTACTTATTTTTATTGACTGGTTCATACCTCCCTGTCAAGTATACAATGTATAAAAACCTACCAGTCATTACTCATGAATACACACTGCTGCTACATGCACCATAGTATACAATGTGTTAAACCACCATAGTATACAATGTGTTAAACCTATCAGTCATTACTCATGAATACACACTACTGCTGCAAGCACCATAGTATGCAATGTGTTAAACCTATCAGTCATTACTCATGAATACACACTACTGCTGCATGCACCATAGTATACAATGTGTTAAACCTATCAGTCATTACTCATGAATACACACTACTGCTGCAAGCACCATAGTATACAAATGTGTTAAACCTATCAGTCATTACTCATGAATACACACTGCTGCTACATGCACCATAGTATACAATGTGTTAAACCTATCAGTCATTACTCATGAATACACACTGCTGCTACATGCACCATAGTATACAATGTGTTAAACCTATCAGTCATTACTCATGAATACACACTACTGCTGCAAGCACCATAGTATACAATGTGTTAAACCTATCCGTCATTACTGATGAATACACATTGCTGCTGCATGGACAATAGTATACAATGTGTTAAACCTATCAGTCATTACTCATGAATACACACTGCTGCTACATGCACCATAGTATGCAATGTGTTAAACCTATCAGTCATTACTCATGAATACACACTACTGCTGCAAGCACCATAGTATACAAATGTGTTAAACCTATCAGTCATTACTCATGAATACACACTGCTGCTACATGCACCATAGTATACAAATGTGTTAAACCTATCAGTCATTACTCATGAATACACACTGCTGCTACATGCACCATAGTATGCAATGTGTTAAACCTATCAGTCATTACTCATGAATACACACTACTGCTACATGCACCATAGTATACAAATGTGTTAAACCTATCCGTCATTACTCATGAATACACACTGCTGCTACCTGCACCATAGTATCCAATGTGTTAAACCTATCAGTCATTACTCATACATACACACTGCTGCAAGCACCATAGTATACAATGTGTTAAACCTATCAGTCATTACACATGAATACACACTGCTGCTGCAAGCACCATAGTATACAATGTGTTAAACCTATCAGTCATTACTCATTACTACAGTAGTAGCTAACGCTAGCTAGCGCGCTAACGCTAGCTAACATGCTAACGCTAGCTAGCGCGCTAACGCTAGCTAACATGCTAACGTGTAAACAGAGACCCAGAGAAATAACTTACCTATACATTCATTGCTAAATAACTTACCTATACATTCATTGCTGCAGGCTGTCTGAATGTATGCATACACTTAAAGTAGTAGCTAACGCTAGCTAGCGCGCTAACGCTAGCTAACATGCTAACGTTAGCTAGCGCGCTAACGCTAGCTAACATGCTAACATGTAAACAGAGACCCAGAGAAAGAACTTACCCATTCATTCATTCGTTCATTGGTGCAGGCAGAGTCTTTGTCTGTAACCAGGCAACTATGCCTTTGTCAGGAGGAACACCTGTTCTCATCGATATCAGAGCGCGCTGCCTCCTCCCCCCGCCCCTTCCAGAATGTTCCTAGTAATTAGTGTGTGTCAAAATGAATAGGAATCAGGCATGGTCGTATACTTTTAGCTCTACTAACCAGAGTTTTAATCACACAGTTTAAACAATTACACCATGAGAATCCTAAGACCCAGGCGGACATTTTGATGTATAACATGTATCTGTAACCCCGGAAATGTAGGCGCTATCACAATTTACAAACGAACAAAAAAACACCAAAAATCGCTTTCAAATTAGAGTGGAGAAAATCACAGTTTCTATGGATGTCTATGGGGAGGCGCAAGTTGGAAACAAAAGGACATAACGAAATAAATATATATGTTACAGCTTATATTTGAACATTTTGAGTGACAGCACAAATAGATGAACGTTTTGATATGCCATTTGTGTGTAAAGGGTTGAAACTCAGGCAGCAGTAGCAGTTTACAAATGTTCTCTACATTTTCTGCTGAATGGGCTCTCACACTCTAGTTTTGAAGATTCCGTCAATGTATTTCAATGGGGATTAATTAGCGACATTATCGTTAATATTTCGTAAACTACATAACGAAACCTTCTACAAAACAATGCCAACTAAATAGAGTTCGGGACGCACATTTTGACACCTTTTTTGTCCATCTAGTGCAAAAACTGTGGGAGGAGTAGGCGGGGACAAAATTGATATAATAATAATAATAATAACTAGATAGCGTACAATTTCTGCAGAAATTGTGATGATGTGTGCTTGCGGCCACCCGTAGTCGACTGTGTACTGATATCAACTGCCAAACTGAGGTGACACTGCTGCTGCAGCACCATAGTATGCAATGTGATAAACCTATCTGTCATTACTCCTGAATACACACTGCTGCTACATGCACC
>JAHKKI010000078.1:0-21953 GCA_029465975.1 Dallia pectoralis | reverse complement strand
GTTGTAATTCGATTTTTGGCTAATGTTAAAGTAGACTTTTATTTCTCACATGCTCAAAGCTATGTAAAACTCTGGAAGATTACTTTTTCATATTTATTATGTTTTGTAATTTCCTTATTTTCTCTCATTACCGAAACATACGTGATGATTTCACAATTTCTTTTATTTAGTGTTTTACTAATAGATAACATACACTTTTGTTATCACTTGCTTCAGACCTTAAATAAGTAGTGTTGTATAAAACATATATACATTTTAAAACAAAATATGATTATCTTATTATCACTTAATTGATAAAAAAGATGCATGTTGCGGTAATGAAAATGCCATTTCGGTAGTGAGGATCATTGTTTGGAAATGAGATTTGGCTCACACATTCATATTTGACAACCCAATAAAAACAAGTAAGCCTTTACCATGCTATCTGCTATCCCAGCTTGGGTGAGCGTTGTCAATGTGTGTGTGTCTGTGTGTGTGTGTGTGTGTGTGCAAGTGTTGGTCAAACAATGAATCCAAGTTATGTTTCTCCCTATTATCACCCTGACCCCTGGCCTCTCTTTCCCTATTATCACCCTGTCCCATGACCTCTCTTTTCCTATTATCACCCTGACCCCTGACCTCTCTTTCCCTATTATCACCCTGTCCCATGACCTCTCTTTCCCTATTATCACCCTGACCCCTGAGCCTCTCTTTCCCTATTCTCCACCCTGACCCCTGACCTCTCTCTCTCTCTCTTTCCCCATTATCACCCTGTCCTGACCTCTCTCTCCTCGACCTATTATCACCCTGACCCCTGACCTCTCTCTCCTTTCCCTATTATCACCCTGACCCCTGACCTCTCTCTCCTTTTCCCTATTATCACCCCTGACCTCTCTCTCCTTTTCCTATTATCACCCTGACCCCCTGACCTCTCTCCTTTCCCTATTATCACCCCTGTCCCCTGGCCCCTCTCTCCTTTCCTATTATCACTTTGACCCCTGACCTCTCTACTCCTTTTCCCTATTATCACCCTGACCCCTGGCCCCTCTCTCCTTTCCCTATTATCACCCTGTCCCCTGACCTCTCTCTCCTTTCCTATTATCACCCTGTCCCCTGACCTCTCTCTCTCTCTTTTTCCTATTATCACCCTGCCCCGACCTCTCTCTCTCCTTTCCCTAGCCATCACCCTGACCCCTGACCTCTCTCTCTCTCCTTTCCCTATTATCACCCTGACCCTGACCTCTCTCTCTCCCTTTCCCCATTATCACCCTGTCCCCTGACCTCTCTCTCTATCTACCTATTATCACCCTGACCCCTGACCTCTCTCTCCTTTCCCTAAACATCACTGACCCTGACCTCTCTCTCCTTTCCTATTATCACCCTGACCTCTCTCTCCTTTCCTATTATCCCCTGACCCCCAAACCTCTCTCAGCACCACTGTATCACCCTGTCCCTGACCTCTCTCTCCTTTCCTATTATCACCCTGTCCCCTGACCCCTCTCTCCTTTCCCTATTATCACCCCTGACCCTGACCCCTCTCTCCTTTCCCTATTATCACCCTGTCCCCTGACCCCTGACCTCTCTCTCCTTTCCCTATTATCACCCTGTCCCTGACCCCCTGACCTCTCTCTCCTTTCCCTATTATCTCCCTGTCCCCTGACCTCTCTCCTTTCCCTATCACCCTGACCCCTGACCTCTCTCTCTCTCTCTTTCCTAACGCTATCACCCTGACCCCTGGCCTCTCTCTCTCTCTCTTTCCCTATTATCACCCTGACCCCTGACCTCTCTCCCTTTCCCTAACATTATCACCCTGACCCCTGGCCTCTCTCTCCTTTCCCTATTATCACCCTGTCCCCTGACCTCTCTCTCCTTTCCCTATTGCCCTGACCCCTGACCTCTCTCTCTCTCCTTTCCCTATTATCACCCTGTCCCCTGACCTCTCTCTCTCCTTTCCCTATTATCACCCCTGACCCCTGACCTCTCTCTCCTTTCCCTATTATCACCCTGACCCCTGACCTCTCTCTCTCATTTCTTCTGTAATCCTCAAGTAACACTGGATTACTGTGTATTTTCTCTATGCTTTGCCAGACTGTTTTCGCTGATGCCCTTTTCTTTTCAACTGTCTGTAACAAAATACACAATTGCCATCTTGAATGTAACATTTTGTAAAGAAAAAAATACATTGTTTCACAGTAAAACTATGAAATAGTAAATAATATTGCATTAATAATAGGTGGCCTATATACTGCATTCATACTGCTTTTGTGGAAGCATTTAAAAAAAAAATAAGGCATTAGTGACCACTGCTGGGGGTTGTAATAGCTATTTTGTTTCGCAATCTGTTCAAGCGTTTGAGCTATCAAGTTATATTAAAATGAGCAACAGTTATAGTGTCACGTGCCTCCTTCCTGTAAGTCTGTTTCTCATTGCAAAACGTGAGTATCTCACGCAACAGGCCTTCAATTGTTGCGGTGAATGATAATGGTGTTGCGGAGGATAAAGAGCGACCTTAAACATTCTTGCTAACTGTGGAAGCTAAATGAGGAGTTAGCTAAACATTCCCTATCTTTTTATATTTAGACCATAATGGGGTATATAGTAATCAAAAAATTTAACTGCAACATTTTTTATAACTTCACAAACACATGTTTCAGTAATGAGAACTAAAAAGTCATTATTAGGTACTATGACCTTGAAATTTTACTTTTTATCTGGAAAAAATTATAACTGGTTACTTGATAGCCATCTTAGTGTCACAGTCATTTATATCCCTTACAACAAATTCCTTAAAAATGATAGTTCCTTGAGCACTTAAGCAATGATTGAAAATTGTTGCGGAGGATATGAGAAAATTGGTCTTGGACACATTTTTATTCCTTATTATTGGCACTACATTTTACCAGCCAGTCACCCAAATACCATGTTTCTTTTACTGTAAATGTTTATATTATAACATGCACCAAGCTTTTTATTTTTTATATTTTTAAATATAAAGATAATTCGATCTCAAAGGACCAAAAATCCAGTCATGGACACGTTGCGGTAATGAGAAATTTCCCTTTAAATGTTGAAAAAAAAAACAAAATTCGTATTCATGATTTCATTTGAAATCATGTAAATCGTACATGAAGAGATGTTTATAACGGTATCCTTCTTATTTTGATAGCATTTACTTTTATGTCAAAATGTTTATGACACCTCATAAGTCTAATTTCATGAGAATCACCCATAGGAGAGTGACATATAGGAGTGACATATAAGCGACATATAGGAGAGTGACTTATGGGAGAGTGACATATAGGAGAGGAAATATATGATACTGACATATAGGAGAGTGACATATAGAAGAGTGACATATAGGAGAGTGACATATAGGAGAGTGACATGTAGCTATGGCTTCTCTAATGTGTCGGATCGGTAGCGAGATGACTCCTAACCTCGCTCTGAATGTCACCCCTGGGTCTTTCCAGAAACTTCTAGAGCACACACACATTCATGTTCTTTATCTGCAGTATGTTAATCAGAGAGATTCTCAACCATAAGACTGACAGATTTTCAAGGCCGTTCCATAAGATATATGTGCCTCTTTGTAGACATTTTGGTGTTTCCTGATTGTGCACATCTGTGTTTGAAGCTAAGTCAGGCGTGCACTGTACATAGTCCGACTGTAGACTTGGTCGCGTTAGGGAATCAGAAACACAACTTCTGACACATTGACCACCGACTGAGAGACACTTGACACCCATTTCTCTATCACTACTTCTAGCACAACGCGAGGTGAACACAAGGACAACATTTGCATCTTCTATCAGATTGTTCCGATCAGCCGGCGCTGTCAGTCAGAAAGCGATGTATGGAAAAGACCACATGCAAACAGGGTGGAGGATATCGCAATGTACTCACTATGTGAAGTAGATGAAAACAGCAGATGTCCAGGAGAAATGCATATTCTGATCCACTACCACACAGGCACCCACACAGGCACCCACACAGGCACACAGGCACACAGACACACAGCCACACAGACCCACAGACACTCAGACACACAGACACTCAGACACACAGACACTCAGACACACAGACACACAGACACACAGGCACACAGACAACACAGACACTCAGACACTCAGCCACACAGAAACACAGACACACAGACACACATACACACAGACACACAGACACTCAGACACACAGACACACAGACACACAGACACTCAGCCACACAGACACACAGACACACATGCACACAGACACACAGACACACAGGCACACAGACACACAGGCACACAGACACACAGACACACAGATACACAGAACACTTAGCACTTATATACACTCCTAATCCCTTCACAAGTCCACTGGCATGAGGACAGGTATATAGATCTCTCTTCTCACTCACATACCTGACCACACTGTGAACCTATCTCATGCTGTCTGCCTTGTCCTCTCTGTATTGACTCTTGTCTTCTTGGTTCCTCCCTCAGATGCTTCTCTGTTCCAGCCTGTAGTGTGGGAAAACCCCAACACGGCACAGGAATCATCTCCTCAAGAAGAAGACGCACTGTGGCTCAAACGTCTTCCTAGAAATTACTTGTTATTACTCACCACACTCCCACTAGCACACAGGCACACAGACACACACACAGACACACAGGCACACATGCACACACAGGCACACAGGAAAAAAGACACACAGGCACACAGACACACAGACATACAGGAACAAAGACACACAGGCACCCAGGCACACAGACACACAGACACACATGCACACAGACACACAGGCACCCAGGCAAACAGACACACAGACACACAATCACACAGGACCACAGGCACACAGACACACAGACACACAGGCACACAGGCACACAGACACAAAGGCACACAGGCACACAGACACACAGGCACACAGACACACGGGCACACAGGCACACAGGCACACAGACACACAGGCACACAGGCACACAGACACACAGGCACACAGACCTAGAACAGATTTCAGTGGAGAGAAACATCCATTCATATCAGTTCCGCTTAAAAACAGTCAATCACTCCTCCTCTTCGACCCCGAAAGTTTCTGATCCAGTCAACCATGGTTTGGGAATGGTCCTCTCCTGCTCTCCCTGCTATAAGTCAGAGCTCTGTGTACTACCCCTCCTGGGTTCAGAGACTTACTTCCATTCATACACACTAAGTACCCCTCCTCCCCCCACCCTCCCCCGCCAGGCAGGCATTCGTGCCCAGACCGCTACACAAAACCATTTAATTTGATAACTGACTGGAGATGTGGAGAGGAATCTGGGAGAGTAAGTCATTAGAGCATGCCTGTAGTTTAAAGGATCTCCTTTAATGCGGCGCGGAGCCCCGGGGCAGATCAATACGAAGACAGAGTGCAGCCAATGGCCGTAGAAAACACTTTGCCCACAGGAGTGGTTTGCATGGAATTAGATTAGATTCAGAGAGCTCACAGCTTAGAGTTTGAGTTTGCTAAAAGACCATTTTTTGACTGACAAAAGCATTTTTCTTATTGTTCCTCTCTACCGTGATGTTGGGCTGAAACAAAATGCGTTCTGTTTCAGAAATGTACATGGGCAAATGGAGGTATATTTTCAATGGCTACTTTTGACGAACATAAAAACGATCTTGTACAAAAATGGACCAAGCAAAATCTAACTTTGTTGTCTTTGTCTGTGTGGGAAAATAAACTCAGTCTATACTGACCTCTTTGCTACTAATTAACAGAGTAAAAACTGATCGTGAAAGACTTTTAGTATGCCACAGAGTGAAAGACAAATGGGTCTTCAACAAAGTAAGAATAATGATGTTTCTTCTGTAAATGTACTTAAGTCAAACCACCAAGGAACTAGAGTTCCTCCCAGTCCCATTCCTAGATCCAGTTGGCCTCCCTACCCAGAATATTCAAAAAGCTAAAATAGGAGCGCTTGGCAAATACGCTGTAGGCGTAACTTTAAGTGCACAGACATTCATTTAAAGACACAGCTCAGCATCTTGGAGCTGAAACAGGAAGTAAATCGGACTTGCAGCATCTGAACAGAACCTGTTTCGTTTAATTGAAGTCATTAGCGGTTCATTACACGTTCATGGGTGAAGATATCAGCAGGCTGGGGCTTTTTTTATTCCACAAGTGGGTTTTCAGTATTCCACAAACCCCGCTCCAGCACTTCAAACCTAAACCGGAGTCCACAGGAAGCTGAGATGGACTTCTCCACGTTTGGATCACTGAGACAAAGGTATTAGAAAAAGTGAAACTGCCCAGTCAACGTCAGTGTTAGTCACCTTACAGATGAATAGGCGGATAAAGGGTTAATCAGGCATTGTGTGTTCGCATAGCAAATGAGCCTTAAGGTTATGATAGTAACTCACATCTCCGCACAACCTCTAGCTTAAGATCAAGGTGGAAAGCGGACAGGGGAGACAGTGACAACAGAGAGACGACACTCATCTAAAGGTTTTCTCAGAGAGGAGCCTTACTGCAAATCATTAGTTAAGCTGCTGTAAATGCCTGCCATTAGGACAACACACAGCCTATTAGAGACAGCAGTCATTGCCTGACAGAAGAGATCTCTGGGGGACACCTCGACTCTGTGATGTTTCTGAGCTCGGGAGTTGTTGTACAGCACGTTTGACTGCCTGGAGAGTGCCTGGGAACCCAACAATTAACGACCGGGTCAAACCCTAAAGTAAACAGACCCCAAAAGTAGACAGGACTGGGAAAGTAGGCAGAACCGGGAAAGTAGGCAAAACCGGAAAGTAGACAGGCCCGGAAAGTAGGGAGGACCGGGAAAGTAGGCAGGACCGGAAAGTAGACAGGACCGGAAAGTAGACAGGACCTGAAAGTAGACAGGACCGGAAAGTAGACAGGACCTGAATGTAGACAGGACCGGAAAGTAGACAGGACCTGAAAGTAGACAGGACCTGAAAGTAGACAGGACATACACACACACACACACACCACACACACACGCAGGCACACACACACACACACATTTTTGTGTTGCTTAGCAGCTGTGTTCACATAGCAAAACCACTCCCTCACAGACAATGACATGAATTCAATTAAAAACAGAAAATCAAAACATAAAAGGGCCTTAGAAACAGAACTTGCATGCTAAGCCCCACCAACAGCAGAGGCACAGCAGGGGTGTTGAAGTCGAATGGGAAAGAAGACATGTCAATCCTCAACTCCAACACACAAAAGACAGCCACAGAATGGCAAGATCAACAAACTCAAACTCACTTTTACTTAGATTAGCCATGGAAAGTTGTAAACCAAAGACAACACCAGATATCAAAAGTAAATATCAAAAGGTTACTGCTGACATTAGCAGAAATCCATTACTAACCTGATATTAAACAAATACTTAAAAATTCCCCTCAGATCTACAGTATGTTATGTGAATTTCGTCAAATTTAACTAGAACACAGTTAAAGTCATATTGATTGCAAGACAGCGGTCTGTTACATACAGTACCGGTCGATAGTTTGGACACACCCTTCTCATCCAAAGTTATTTCTTTATTCATTGGTACATAACAAGTGACAATCAAACCAATCAAACTTGTGGGAGGTGCTTCAAGAAGCCTGAGGTGAATTCTCTTCAGATTACTTTAAAATGGACAACAAGAATACCAAAGGTCTGCAAGGCTGTAATTACTGCAAATGGAAAACTATTTGACAAAACCAGTTCGAAAAACAAAGACTATATTTCCTATTCATTTTTCTAACGTAATGTAATATCTAATCTAATTGAAAACAAGGACATTTCTGACTAACCTCAAATATCTGAATGGTGGTTTTCATTTCATGTTGTAGATTAATTAAAATAGCCAACCTTTGATAACAGCTTTGATGACAGCTTTGATGACAGCATTGATGACAGCTTTGATGACAGCTTTGATGACATCTTTGTCATCTCAGCCAGCTCCTTGTTAAAACACACCTCCAGGGGGTATAAGGACTGTTTTCCCAAGGACAACGATGGTGCTGCATCAAATGATCTTGCTATCGAACGCCAAAGGGATTCTAGTCATTGGCTTAAGACAGTGTCTTCATGTAAAACGCGGCGTCACAAACACCGTAATGTACAGCACAGATACAACTCTTTTTTTACGCGTTCAATGGAAAACGACACATCAGTTGGTGTTATGGAAGAACACGCTCTTTACATGTCCAATGGCAAACGACACATCAGTTGGCTTTATGGAAGCACACTGAGGTGATTAGGCCATCGATATATTTGTTTAAAAATATTTGCAAAAAAAAAATTTAAACCAATACTGTAACTCAGACTGAAGGAGGCTGATGCAGATCTGGAACATAAGTAAACGATCACCCAAAAAATAACTCATATAAAAATACTCTTACAAACCTCCAAAAAATCTATTTCCCTTCTAAGTACATGAGTGTGACAAGAAGCAGAATCCATTTGTAACTGACACTAACAGCTCGTTTATCCAGTTCTTTTGGGGAATTTTATGTCAAATACTGAAAAAACAGGTCAGGAACTATTCTTTAGGTCAACGACCTTGGTCATCTAAGTGGTTTCATGTGTTTTGCCTTCCAGTCACTAACTATTGTTTAGCTGTGCAAGGGTGGATTAAGAGAGTCTTTTCGGACAATCCTACTTAATGAATAAATAATTTGTATTGTATTAATACACATTTCTCAATATCAAGTCACAAAAAGTTCAGGGGTCACATGTATCAATTTTGTGTATAAACTATCCTAAATGTGAACTACGGAAATTAATTTAGAATTATTGTATGCATAGAAAAAGTGTGATTCATCAAAAGTTTTAAACACACTGGAAAGAGACCTAAAAATGCTCAAATTAAATGCGGTCAAATTAAAGCAAACACAGTATTCTGTTTTGAGTAGCATTACGTGAATTCACAATGGAATAGACATTTATTCGACACCACACACAGAACATTTATTAAATTAACTAGCCTCCTTTAGAGAGATGGCAGCTTTGATACAACCCTTAGAACAATGCGTACACCTGGCTGTGACTTCTCAAGCACAAGTTCATGTCGAAGAATCCGCAGCGGTCATTAATACTTCCCATCTGTGGTTTACACAAAGATTTTCACATGCGCACGTTTGCTGAATGAGGGCCCAGGTGTGTGCGCCTGTGCTTCCCGGGTATGTTCGCGTGTATTTTCAGTGCTACACGCATGTCGTTATTTCACAGTCCATACATTCACTGACCTGTCATCAGATGTACGGTAAGGAGCCCATAAGCCTGATGTTTGAAAAGGTTTCAGACAATACAATATGGCTGAGACAGGCATCAAAGCAGAAATACATATTGACTGAAATCACAGACTTGATCCTTTCAGAATGTACGCGGTTCTCACATATCAAAGGTTTCTCTCTCTCCCTCGAACACTGGCCTAGCATCCATTTCAGCTCGCAACATGAAAGAGAACATGGTGGTGTATGTCACCCAACTCAATGTCTCACAGACGAGGCAACACATCAAAGAGCAGTAGCTCCGTCGCCAACCTTTGTCAGTCGGGAGCTTCCTGGCAAATTCACAGAGCTATCCTAGCGGCAGTGACAATCACAGTAGTTACAAAGCCTCCGACCGCACGCACACACTGCGTCGGAGCCGGTGCTTTGTGTATTGAAAACATCTGGCTAAGTCCTTATCGCCATGGGAAAATGTTGGAGGATAAGCTCCTGTCGTATCCTAGCTGCTTGGCCCAGATGCAGTCTGGCACAACATGTCAGCCATTAGCCTGCTGTGGGGTTTCATGAGAACAGGATGAAAAATTAGCCAAGCCATTGGACTTGAGGCCCTCTGGTCCTTGTAAAAGTCAAACCCGCCACACTCTCATCAAATCTTTACAAATATTTTTAACAAAATTGGGTAGCTACATTTAACATAAAATAGGTAAAATTGAATCAGGATGAGGCAGGAGGAACAGTTGTGTTTGTTGTCCAGTTCTCCCTCAACCAGGAGTGAGCATAGCTGTATGACGAACACATTTAGACAACTCAAAAAGCACTGGGGAATTGGGAGAGAGCCAGGGAGCTTTATATGGATAGAAACCTCGGTCTAAAAGCTACGCACATGCGAATATATAACATTAGAGGAGAACCATATAGTCCTCCACACCGTGTATGGAAAAACTGTTGTCTAGCTACGTACCAATAAAAATGCTAATTAACTACGATTCAGCATTGTTCTGTCTTACACCCAAGCATACACAAGCAGACGGACTACAAGCATGGCTTGTCTCTGTCAGTCCAATTGAAAGCCAATACATTTCCAAACCTTTGCTTTAGTTGCTTTTGTTAAGGTCACTGTTAACTTTCTGTTACCAGATTATCTCTTCAAAACAAGATGATGGACTCCACACAATTGGGGTCACAGTAGGACAGTGAAGGGTTTTGACTAGGCAAAAAGGAATCTGCCCTCCCTTAGGAATAGCACAGCCAAAAACACAGAGGTGGCGGAACTAATACTTAATTCTAGTGGCTTGTTATAAGCCAACAGTCGGACCATATGTACAGTGCACGCTGACTTAGCTTCAACACAGATGTGCACAATCAGAAACACCAAAATGTCTACAAAGAGGCACACATATCTTATGGAACGGCCTTGAAAAATCTGTCAGTCTTATGGTTGAGAATCTCTCTGATTAAACATACTGCAGATAAAGAACATGAATGTGTGTGTGCCTAGAAGTTTCTGGAAAGACCCAGGGGTGACATTCAGAGCGAGGTTAGGAGTCATCTCGCTTACCGATCCGACACATTAGAGAAGCCATAGCTACATGTCACTCTCCTATATGTCACTCTCCTATATGTCACTCTTCTATATGTCACTCTCCTATATGTCAGTATCATATATTTCCCTCTCCTATATGTCACTCTCCTATAAGTCACTCTCCTATATGTCACTCTCCTATATGTCACTCTCCTATATGTCACTCTCCTATGGGTGATTCTCGCGAAATTAGACTTATGAGGTGTCATAAAACATTTTGATGATAAAAGTAAATGCTATCAAAATAAGAAGGATACCGTTATAAACATCTCTTCATGTACGATTTTGCACATGATTTCAAATGAAATCATGAATACGAATTTTGTTTTTTTTCAACATTTAAAGGGAAATTTCTCATTACCGCAACGTGTCCATGACTGGATTTTGGTCCTTTGAGATCGAATTATTCATATTTAAAAAATATAAAAAATAAAAAGCTTCAGTGCATGTTATAATATAAACATTTACAGTAAAGAAACATGTGGTATTTGGTGATCATTGGTAAATGTAGTGCCAATAATAAGGAATAAAAATGTGTCCAAGACCAATTTTCTCATCCTCCGCAACAATTTTCAATCATTGTTTAAGTGCTCAAGGAACTATCATTTTTTAAGGAATTTGTTGTAAGGGACATAAATGACTGTGACACTCAAGATGGCTATCAAGTAACCAGTTATAATTTTTTCTCTCCAGATAAAAGTAAAAATTTGGCGTGTCATAGTACCTACACGACTTTTTAGTTCTCATTACTGAAACATGTGTTTGTGAAGTTATAAAAAATGTTGCAGTTAAATTTTTTTGATTACTATATACCCCATTATGGTCTAAATATAAAAAGATAGGGAATGTTTAGCTAACTCTCATTTAGCTTCCACAGTTAGCAAGAATGTTTAAGGTCGCTCATCCTCCGCAACACCATTATCATTCACCGCAACAATTGAAGGCCTGTTGCGGTGGAGATACTCAATGTTTCGGTAATGAGAAACAGACTTATGAAGGAGGCACGTACACTATAACTGTTGCTCATTTTAATATAACTTGATAGTTTCCTTAAACGCTTCTTGAACAGATTGCGTAAACAAAATAGCTATTACAACCCCCAGCAGTGGTCACTAATTATTTTTTTTTTTTTAAATGCTTCCACAAAAAGCAGTATGAATGCAGTATAGGCCACCTATTATTAATGCAATATTATTTACTATTTCATAGTTTTACTGTGAAACAATGTATTTCTTTTCTTTTTACAAAATGTTACATTCAAGATGGCAATTGTGTATTTTGTTACAGACAGTTGAAAAGAAAAGGGCATCAGCGAAAAACAGTCTGGCAAAGCATAGGGAGAAAATACACAGTAATCCAGTGTTACTTGAGGATTACAGAAGAAATGAGAGAGAGAGGTCAGGGGTCAGGGTGATAATAGGGAAAGGAGAGAGAGGTCAGGGGTCAGGGTGATAATAGGGAAAGGAGAGAGAGAGAGGTCAGGGGACAGGGTGATAATAGGGAAAGGAGAGAGAGAGAGGTCAGGGGTCAGGGTGATAATAGGGAAAGGAGAGAGAGGTCAGGGGACAGGGTGATAATAGGGAAAGGAGAGAGAGGTCAGGGGTCAGGGTGATAATAGGGAAAGGAGAGAGAGGTCAGGGGTCAGGGTGATAATAGGGAAAGAGAGAGAGAGAGGTCAGGGGTCAGGGTGATAATAGGGAAAGAGAGAGAGAGAGAGGTCAGGGGTCAGGGTGATAATAGGGAAAGGAGAGAGAGGTCAGGGGACAGGGTGATAATAGGGAAAGGAGAGAGAGGTCAGGGGTCAGGGGACAGGGTGATAATAGGGAAAGGAGAGAGAGGTCAGGGGTCAGGGGACAGGGTGATAATAGGGAAAGGAGAGAGGGGTCAGGGGTCAGGGTGATAATAGGGAAAGGAGAGAGGGGTCAGGGGACAGGGTGATAATAGGGAAAGGAGAGAGAGGTCAGGGGACAGGGTGATAATAGGGAAAGGAGAGAGAGGTCAGGGGTCAGGGTGATAATAGGAAAAGGAGAGAGAGGTCAGGGTGATAATAGGGAAAGGAGAGAGAGGTCAGGGGTCAGGGTGATAATAGGGAAAGGAGAGAGAGGTCAGGGTCAGGGTGATAATAGGTAGAGGAGAGAGAGGTCAGGGGACAGGGTGATAATGGGGAAAGGAGAGAGAGAGGTCAGGGGTCAGGGTGATAATAGGGAAAGGAGAGAGAGAGAGGTCAGGGGTCAGGGTGATAATAGGGAAAGGAGAGAGAGAGGTCAGGGGCAGGGTGATAATAGGAAAAGAGAGAGAGAGAGAGGTCAGGGGACAGGGTGATAATAGGGAAAGGAGAGAGAGGTCAGGGGACAGGGTGATAATAGGGAAAGGAGAGAGGGGTCAGGGGTCAGGGTGATAATAGGGAAAGGAGAGAGAGGTCAGGGGTCAGGGTGATAATAGGGAAAGGAGAGAGGGGTCAGGGGACAGGGTGATAATAGGGAAAGGAGAGAGAGGTCAGGGGTCAGGGTGATAATAGGAAAAGGAGAGAGAGGTCAGGGTGATAATAGGGAAAGGAGAGAGAGGTCAGGGGTCAGGGTGATAATAGGGAAAGGAGAGAGAGGTCAGGGGTCAGGGTGATAATAGGTCGAGGAGAGAGAGGTCAGGGGACAGGGTGATAATGGGGAAAGAGAGAGAGAGAGAGGTCAGGGGTCAGGGTGATAATAGGGAAAGAGAGGTCAGGGGTCAGGGTGATAATAGGGAAAGAGAGGTCATGGGACAGGGTGATAATAGGGAAAGAGAGGTCAGGGGTCAGGGTGATAATAGGAAAAGAGAGGTCATGGGACAGGGTGATAATAGGGAGAGAGAGGTCAGGGGTCAGGGTGATAATAGGAGAAATATAACTTGGATTCATTGTTTTGACCAACACTTGCACACACACACACACACACACAGACACACACACATTGACAACGCTTCACCCAAGTTGGGATAGCAGATAGCATGGTGGGGGTGGCTTGGTTTGTTTTTATTGGGTTGTCAACAGTGAATGTGTGAGCTAAATCTCATTTCCGAAACAATGATCCTCACTACCGAAATGGCATTTTCATTACCGCAACATGCATCTTTTTTATCAATTAAGTGATAATAAGATAATCATATTTTGTTTTAAAATGTATATATGTTTTATACAACACTACTTATTTAAGGTCTGCTACATAACAAAAGTGTATGTTATCTATTAGTAAAACAATTAAATAAAAGAAATTGTAAATCATCACGTATGTTTCGGTAATGAGAGAAAATAAGGAAATTACAAAACATAATAAATATGAAAAAGTAATCTCTCCAGAGTTTTACATAGCTTTGAGCATGAGAAATAAAAGTCTACTTTAACATTAGCCAAAAATACAAGTTTCTAACCATATATTTAATGTAATGTCATGTTGCGGTAATGCTAATTTTTTATGGACTTCATCTGAAAAATGTAAATAATTATATAGGAAATATTTTTTTAATCTCCTAAAAATAATGGTCTTAGTAAGTTCCGACCTTAATCTTATATGTGCAAAAAGAAAATTGGCTTCAAGGGCATTTTAAAAATTCTGATGCTGGACACCTTCTAAATCTGGATTTCGTGAGAATCACCCCTATATGTCACTCTCCTATATGTCAGTATCCTATATTTCCCTCTCCTATATGTCCCTCTCCTATGTCACTATCCCATATATGTCAGTATCATATATTTCCCTCTCCTATATGTCACTCTTCTGATCCTATCTGGATGGACTTGACTATAACAGATAGGCTGTGTGGACCCCTGATCTTATGGCATTGAGAGAGTGGATAATGCGTTTGTGCTACTCAGCTCCACACAGAGAAAGTCCTGCAGGAGTCTTCACAGAAACAGACGAACCATCTAGTTAGGAAGTTAGAGGTTTTGATGACATCTGGACCCATTGGCACATGAAGGACATACTACTACATTTTTAGAAAACCCGTTTTGGCTCAATGTTCCTATATTTTGCTTTCGTGGCAATAGGTCCTTCCAGTTCCTACTGTGCGAAGGAATTTAAAATAGTGAAATTGTGAACATTTTCAATTCCAAACGTCTTAACTTAATCGTCAGGGCAGGTGCCAGTCACAAACATGTGAATGTTGAAAAGTAATAATTGGCATTTTAACATTTTATTCAGTGAATTTGAATAGTCTTATGGTGTTACTGATCAACTTCTATGATACATTTACGGCAGACAATACAACACATATCTCTTCCTTCACTATTTTGTAGTACAATTTTCCTAAATCAGCAAAAAGCATGTGGAATAAGTAGTCAATTTGCCGAAAGAATAAGGTAAAATACAATGTTCTACTGATTACAGAAATGAACTCACCCAATGCAATCTAAGGGCATAGCTCACACAGAGCCTCCATTAAGGCAAGCAGCCCATCTCAGATGTATTTTACCATAATTGGTCTTTTGACCAATCAGATCAATTTAACTTCTCAAAAGACCTAATAGTGGAAAAAAAATATGAGAATTTGTCAGCCTTTGTAAACGCAGCCAGAAACAGAATGGAGTAAATAGAAGGACACAGGGCTGAACCTAACTGGTTAGAGCTGGTCAATAGAAGGATACAGGGCTGAAGCTAACTGGTTAGAGCTGGTCAATAGAAGGATACAGGACTGAACCTAACCTTGTTGAGAGACTAAAATGAAGATAAGAGGTATTTACGTGAGAAGGACAGGCAGGAAGGCGTGAAATAGAGGAGTAGCTCGTGTCATTAGTGGGGAGATGTCCTTCATGAGATTCATGCTCCGGAGGGTTGTGGGAGGAAAGATTTGGGAGTTTGAAGGACTACATTCTGGTGCTCGGTTTGGTATCGGCTGAAGCTGGACTGCGTGGGCAGAACCTGGGTGGCGTGGAGGCAGAACCTGGTGGCGTTGGGGGATGAAACATAGTTTCTGGTTCCATCAGATGAATCTGGGTTGGAGAAACCGCATACTCTCTGTGTCCTGTGTGTCTGTGTGTCTGTGTGCGAATAGGCACATTTTTGAAAGAATGCTTTAAAATGGAAAGTGGATGGACAGAAAATGGACAGAAAAGTCCAACTTGTTACTGCTTTGACCTGGCAATTCGACATGGTGGAGGGAATATCTATGGACTCCATGTGATCCTGCCTAGCTGCTCTTTGACTTGCCGGTGTCTTAACAGTTGGAGCACCTCTGCAGATACAGCCAGGCCACACCTCCAGACCGGACATAGAGACAGCCCCTGGAATGCCTCTCTCTCTATCTGTCAACCACTTTTATTAGGCCTTTTTCTAATCCCTCTGCCTAGAGAAAACCCTGAAGCAATAGCCAACTATGTTTGTACTTCGTTCAGGTTTCTCAGGGCAGAGGGATTAGAAAAAGGCCTAACAAAGTGGTTGACAGATAGAGAGAGGCATTCGGGGCTGTCTCTATGTCCGGTCTGAGGTGTGGCCTGGCTGTATCTGCAGAGGTGTTCAACTGTTAAGACACCGGCAAGTCAAAGAGCAGCTGAGCAGGATCACATGGAGTCCATAGATATTCCCTCCACCATGTCGGAGTGCCGTGTCAAAAGCAATGTAAGTTGGACTTTTCTGTCCATTTCTGTCCATCCACTTTCCATTTAAAGCATTCTTCAAAAATGTGCCTATTCGCACACAGACACACAGACACACAGACACAGAGAGTATAGAGGCCCAGATTCATCTGATGGAACCAGGAAACTATGTTTCATCCCAACGCCACCAGGTTCTGCCCACGCCCACCCAGGTTCTGCCCACGCAGTCAGCTTCAGCCGATACCAAACCGAGCACCAGAATGTAGTCCTTCAGCTCCCAATCTTTCATCACAACCCTCCGGAGCATAGATCTCATGTGAAGGACATCTCCCCACTAATGACACGAGCTATTCTCTATTTCACGCCTTCACCTGTCCTTCTCACGTAAATGCCTCTTATCTTCATTTTAGTCTCTCACAAGAGCAAGTTAGATTTCCATCATCAGGAGCATAGAACAGGAAGAGCACGAAATAAGAGATAAGACATCATATCAAATGACTCAGTATACAGCCTGGTCAAGCTGTCAACTGTAAATGTGGTGCTGTGACAAATATAGGAACAGGAAGAGTAAATAGATAGTGTTCATATGTTGTCCTCTTGGGAGAAATTGATTGGGGGGCAACAGATGATATAATTCCCCGCAGCGTGGGATCCTATTTCCCAATATGTAGGTTCCAAACTGCCTCAGGGTCAGATCGTTTGTTCCTTCTGGCGAGACGCAGCCTTCTGCCAGATGCCATCTGAGCAAGAGATGTGTAAGAACACGGAGAACGATGCAGACAAGGTGCTAAATTCAGATTCTGTGAAATTCCTCCGCAGTGGTCCATCTGTTCATCTAGCAGCTTAAATGGATATGCCATCTTTAATAGCAATCAGTTTGTCACTGTAGGAGCATGAACAGAATTGGCTGCGTGTACAGAGCAGAATCCTATGTCCTTTATAATATAGTTCCAGTCAGAAAGTGAAAGTGTCTAAACACTCAGCAATCAAACAGCTAGGAAATACGGTAATCTGTTATCAAAACATGTTTTGCAGAAATGCTCTTGAACCCAGAGTTTGATCATTAATGAGCTCATCGTCGAAGAGATGAATGGATGTGGGCCATGAGAGATGTGGGGGTACAGAGAAAACAGACGATTTGGCGTGGAACCGGCAGGGGCCAGCCTCACCTTTATAAAGAATGTAGGGCATTTTTGACACCCATCAAGTCCTGCTCCCATAGGCCCAGAAAGAGGCGTTCAACTAACCCACCCCAAGCCCACCCCAAATACAGCCGAACCGAGCAGACCACAAATACGGCCCGTCCTCGGACCCACCTAAGACCCACCCCAAATACAGCCCCAAACCCAGCCTGAACCCACCAGACCCACCCCAAATCGCGTGATCCCCGCCTGAACCCACCGAACCCACCCCAAATACAGCCCCTGAACCCAGCCTGAACCACCCAGGCAACCCCCAAACCCAGACTGAATCTGAGCCTGAATCAGCACATGACACGTGTTGAGTTTAAGCTCTGCACTTTCAATGCCGTACCATCACCATAGAGTGGAATAGAGCTTCCTCTGGGGTAAGCTCTGTTTCTAAAGAACAGGAACCATCAGCCAGGCACCCACACACACACACACAGGAACCCAGACAACAGCCATTTACAGGTTCAATGGCACCTCCAGCATCACGGTATATTCCATTTGCGCTCTTCGATCGGGCAGCTATAGCCCCAGACATAATTAATAAGAGCCACGGCCCTCAGTCTTCTCCATGGATGACTCACAGGCCCAAGCCAGAGGCAGCAGCCAGAGACCCTCTCTCCTTTCCCTATTATCACCCTGTCCCCTGACCCCTGACCTCTCTCTCCTTTCCTAGCTATCACCCTGTCCCCTGACCCTGACCTCTCTCTCCTTTCCCTATTATCACCCCTGTCCCCTGACCTCTCTCCTTTCCCTATTAATGCCCTGACCCCGACCTCTCTCTCTCTTCCTATTATCACCCTGACCCCGACCTCTCTCTCTCTCTTTTCCCTATTATCACCCTGACCCCTGACCTCTCTCCTTTCCCTATTATCACCCTGACCCCTGACCTCTCTCCTTTCCCTATTATCACCCTGTCCCCCCGACCTCTCTCTCCTTTCCTATTATCACCCTGACCCCGACCTCTCTCTCTCTCCTTCCCTATTATCACCCTGTCCCCTGACCTCTCTCTCTCTCCTTTCCCTTCATTATCACCCTGACCCCTGACCCTCTCTCCTTTCCTATTATCACCCTGACCCCTGACCTCTCTCTCTCATTTCCTTCTGTAATCCTCAAGTAACACTGATTACTGTGTATTTTCCCTATGTTTGCCAGACTGTTTTGCTGATGCCCTTTTCTTTTCAACTGTCTGTAACAAAATACACAATTGCCATCTTGAATGTAACATTTGTAAAAAGAAAAGAAATTACATTACTCACAGTAAAACTATGAAATAGTAAAATAATATTGCATTAATAATAGGTGGCCTATACTGCATTCATACTGCTTTTGTGGAAGCATTTAGAAAAAATAATTAGTGACCACTGCTGGGGTTGTAATAGCTATTTTGCTTACGCAATCTGTCTACAGTTAAGGAAACTACTAAGTTATATTTAAAATGAGCAACAGTTATAGTGTACGTGCCTCCTTCATAAGTCTGTTTCTCACACTAAACATTGAGTATCTCCACCGCAATAGGCCTTCAATTGTTATGTGAATGATAATGGTGTTGGGTGTGAGGATGAGCGACCTTAAACATTCTTGCAGCTAACTGTGAAGCTTAAATGAGAGTTAGCTAAACATTCCCTATCTTTTTATATTTGTATTCATAATGGGGTATATAGTAATCAAAAAAATTTAACTGCAACATTTTTTATAACTTCACAAACACATGTTTCAGTAATGAGAACTAAAAAGTCGTAGGTACTATGACACTTCAAATTTTTTACTTTTTATCTGAAAGAGAAAAATGGCAACTGTCATCTGACAGCTTATCTTGAGTGTCACAGTCATTTATGTCCCTTACAACAAATTCCTAAAAATGATAGTTCCTTGAGCACTTAAACAATGATTGAAAATTGTTGCGGAGGATGAGAAAATTGGTCTTGGACACATTTTTATTCCTTATTGGCACTACATTACTAAATGATCACCAAATAATTACATGTTTCTTTACTGTAAATGTTTATATTATAAACATGCACTGAAGCTTTTATTTTTATATTTTTAAATATGAATAATTCGATCTCAAAGGACCAAAATCCAGTCAAGTAAGACGCTATGCAATGAGAAATTTCAAATGTTGGAAAACAAAATTCGCATTCATGATTTCATTTGAAATCATGTGCAAAATCGTACATGAAGAGATGTTTATAACGGTATCCTTCTTATTTTGATAGCATTTACTTTTATCATCAAAAATGTTTTATGACACCTCATAAGTCTAATTTCGCAGAATCACCTATAGGAGAGTGACATATAGGAGAGTGATATAGGAGAGTGACATATAGGAGAGTGACTTATAGGAGAGTGACATATAGGAGAGGGAAATATATGATACTGACATATAGGGAGAGGTGCTTTTGTCACTAGCACTGTTTTCCATTTTGGCCCATTAGCAGGTCCATTCAGACCGAGGCCTCCCAAATCAGCCCTAATGGCTCTAAGGGGGTATTATAGAAACAAAACCGGCTTTGTGTACATTTGGCCCGTCAAGTAACTTGATATAGTGAGGATGAGGGCCGTTCAATTGGTTACCCCAACGCAGTGTTTCTACTCTAAACTGAAGGAAAAAAGCAGGAAATTCAGGAAAAACAACAACTGGAGGTCTGTCCGTCAGTCTGAGAGCAGAGGAGAGAATTGCTGCGACATGACATCAGAAGGACCTGGCGCCACCCGGACACAGGCGGATAGAGAGCCTCCAAGAGAGTAGGTCGGTGGCGCTCTGGCTCCCGCTAAGGCTGACGTCTGCAGTTCACTCTCCTTTGGGTTTATGTTGAGACTGCAGACTGGAGACGGAGGAACAGAGATCTGTGTTCACAGGAGCGGGCCGGCGTCAAGTGGCACAGCCCTGATCATCCAGAGACAGTTGAGGCGGGAAGACTGGGGAGCAGTATCTCTATGGGGTTGGAGCCTCACAACTGGACCACATGACAGGGTATTACCTGACCTCGCTACCCTCTGGATTCACCAATCTCATCCCCACATCTGTCCCCAAGTGACCTTGGGATTTGTGCCAATTCGTGGCCTGCAGGGCAACTAGGGCGAATCCTGGCCGGAGTTTGTTAATGCCATTCTGATGTGAGTGATTTGCACATGGATTAAGAAGTGAACATCACAAGGGATGGCTGTTTATTAGTAGACTGAAAGTAGCATGTCTCTACCAAGAAGACACATGAGTGAAGGAAGAAATGATTTGACCCCCCTGCTGATTTTGTACGTTTGCCCACCCAACAAGACTCACGATCAGTCTGATCTTTAATGTTAGAGTTTAATTAAACAGAGACAGAATAACAGCAACAAAACACGTAGTGAGTTAGCAATTGTTTTCTTGGTGACTACGGTCCCAGCTGCCTTGAGATCGATGACAAATAAACCCGATTTAAATACTTGCTGCCCGCACTTGTTTGAAAATATACTCTAGAAAAATGTACATTTGACATTGAGTGATGAGTTATAAACATATTTGAGGTAATGGCAGCCAAATAAGTATGGTCTGGCCAGTGATAGTTATCACTTTTTAATGGGCGTTCTAAGCGTTCTAATCTGCGGGTCTGATTAGACATCAGGATCACTCAAGCTGCTTCCGGTTTGATCATACGTGCAAAAGGGTTAAGAGACTGCTCCTAACCTCAGCTCGTTATCTGTATAAAAGACACCTGGGAGCCAGAAATCTTACTGATTTGACAGGTGATCAATTACTTTCACTGAGTAAAATGCTAATCAACATAACTTATTTTAAATCGTTATTCTGTCTGTCACTGTTCAAATGAACCTGCAAATTTGAAATGATCTTAGTCAGTCTTTGTCAGTGGGCAAACATACAAAAACGGAAATTTAGTACTTTCTGGTACTATGTGGTACTATATTGTACTATCTGGTACTACGTGATACTATCTGGTACTTTTGGTGCTATCTGGTACTATGTGAAATTGCTATCTGGTACTATGTGGTACTATCTGGTACTATGTGGTACTATGTGTACTATCTGGTATACGTGATACTATCTGGTACTATGTTGTACTATCTGGCACTACGTTGTACTATCTCATTACTACGATACTATCTGGTACTATGTGGTACTATCTGGTACCATTCATCTATAAAGTAAGTTCCTCACAGGATTCCACCTCTGGCTGCTGGCTCACCTCTGTATTCAGCATTAAGACACTTTTTTAGATTCAAATAAAGCACATTTCCTGGGTCAAATCAGGAAGATAAAGTGGTTTGTGCCTTTGAGCCCTGCCCTCCTCAATCCCCCCTGCCCTCCTCTGATCCCACGTCCTAACTCACAGAGGAATCCAGGTTGGCATGAGTGATCTGAACCGGATAAGGAGGAAGGAATGCAGGTCAGGAGAACTGATCACAGAACAGAGAAGAGGAG
>JAHKKI010000446.1:0-11984 GCA_029465975.1 Dallia pectoralis | reverse complement strand
CAGGACACACTACAACACAGGCACTTTACAACAGTTAGTTCCCTTACATGCCTCTATGATGATTAAATGAGTACAATCACTTAATGTACTGAGAACTCATATGTCAGGATACCATACTGCACACCTTAGTACTAGTACAGACCAGAGGATGTCTTAATGTACTAAACTCATATGTCAGGATACCATACTACACACCTTAGAACTAGTACAGACCAGAGGATGTCTTAATGTACTAAACTCATATGTCAGGATACCATACTGCACACCTTAGTACTAGTACAGACCAGAGGATGTCTTAATGTACTAGAACTCATATGTCAGGATACCATACTGCACACCTTAGTACTAGTACAGACCAGAGGATGTCTTAATGTACTGAACTCATATGTCAGGATACCATACTGCACACCTTAGTACTAGTACAGACCAGAGGATGTCTTAATGTACTAGAACTCATATGTCAGGATACCATACTGCACACCTTAGTACTAGTACAGACCAGAGGATGTCTTAATGTACTAGAACTCATATGTCAGGATACCATACTGCACACCTTAGTACTAGTACAGACCAGAGGATGTCTTAATGTACTGAACTCATATGTCAGGATACCATACTGCACACCTTAGTACTAGTACAGACCAGAGGATGTCTTAATGTACTAGAACTCATATGTCAGGATACCATACTGCACACCTTAGTACTAGTACAGACCAGAGGATGTCTTAATGTACTAGAACTCATATGTCAGGATACCATACTGCACACCTTAGTACTAGTACAGACCAGAGGATGTCTTAATGTACTAGAACTCATATGTCAACTACTGCATATGTACAGACCAGAGGATACCATACTGAACTCACACCTTAGCACTAGTACAGACCAGAGGATGTCTTAATGTACTGAGAACTCATATGTCAGGATACCATACTGCACACCTTAGTACTAGTACAGACCAGAGGATGTCTTAATGTACTGAACTCATATGTCAGGATACCATACTGCACACCTTAGTACTAGTACAGACCAGAGGATGTCTTAATGTACTGAACTCATATGTCAGGATACCATACTGCACACCTTAGTACTAGTACAGACCAGAGGATGTCTAGTACAGACCAGAGGACCAGAGGATGTCTTAATGTACTAGAACTCATATGTCAGGATACCATACTGCACACCTTAGTACTAGTACAGACCAGAGGATGTCTTAATGTACTAACTCATATGTCAGAACTCATATGTACAGACCAGAGGATGTCTTACTAGAACTCATATGTCAGGATACCATACTGCACACCTTAGTACTAGTACAGACCAGAGGATGTCTTAATGTACTAGAACTCATATGTCAGGATACCATACTGCACACCTTAGTACTAGTACAGACCAGAGGATGTCTTAATGTACTAGAACTCATATGTCAGGATACCATACTGCACACCTTAGTACTAGTACAGACCAGAGGATGTCTTAATGTACTGAACTCATATGTCAGGATACCATACTGCACACCTTAGTACTAGTACAGACCAGAGGATGTCTTAATGTACTAGAACTCATATGTCAGGATACCATACTGCACACCTTAGTACTAGTACAGACCAGAGGATGTCTTAATGTACTGAGAACTCATATGTCAGGATACCATACTGCACACCTTAGTACTAGTACAGACCAGAGGATGTCTTAATGTACTAGAACTCATATGTCAGGATACCATACTGCACACCTTAGTACTAGTACAGACCAGAGGATGTCTTAATGTACTGAACTCATATGTCAGGATACCATACTGCACACCTTAGTACTAGTACAGACCAGAGGATGTCTTAATGTACTAGAACTCATATGTCAGGATACCATACTGCACACCTTAGTACTAGTACAGACCAGAGGATGTCTTAATGTACTAGAACTCATATGTCAGGATACCATACTGCACACCTTAGTACTAGTACAGACCAGAGGATGTCTTAATGTACTAGAACTCATATGTCAGGATACCATACTGCACACCTTAGTACTAGTACAGACCAGAGGATGTCTTAATGTACTGAACTCATATGAACTCATATGTCAGGATACCATACTGCACACCTTAGTACTAGTACAGACCAGAGGATGTCTTAATGTACTGAACTCATATGTCAGGATACCATACTGCACACCTTAGTACTAGTACAGACCAGAGGATGTCTTAATGTACTGAACTCATATGTCAGGATACCATACTGCACACCTTAGTACTAGTACAGACCAGAGGATGTCTTAATGTACTAGAACTCATATGTCAGGATACCATACTGCACACCTTAGTACTAGTACAGACCAGAGGATGTCTTAATGTACTAGAACTCATATGTCAGGATACCATACTGCACACCTTAGTACTAGTACAGACCAGAGGATGTCTTAATGTACTGAGAACTCATATGTCAGGATACCATACTGCACACCTTAGTACTAGTACAGACCAGAGGATGTCTTAATGTACTAGAACTCATATGTCAGGATACCATACTGCACACCTTAGTACTAGTACAGACCAGAGGATGTCTTAATGTACTAGAACTCATATGTCAGGATACCATACTGCACACCTTAGTACTAGTACAGACCAGAGGATGTCTTAATGTACTAGAACTCATATGTCAGGATACCATACTGCACACCTTAGTACTAGTACAGACCAGAGGATGTCTTAATGTACTGAGAACTCATATGTCAGGATACCATACTGCACACCTTAGTACTAGTACAGACCAGAGGATGTCTTAATGTACTAGAACTCATATGTCAGGATACCATACTGCACACCTTAGTACTAGTACAGACCAGAGGATGTCTTAATGTACTGAACTCATATGTCAGGATACCATACTGCACACCTTAGCACTAGTACAGACCAGAGGATGTCTTAATGTACTGAACTCATATGTCAGGATACCATACTGCACACCTTAGCACTAGTACAGACCAGAGGATGTCTTAATGTACTGAACTCATATGTCAGGATACCATACTGCACACCTTAGTACTAGTACAGACCAGAGGATGTCTTAATGTACTGAACTCATATGTCAGGATACCATACTGCACACCTTAGTACTAGTACAGACCAGAGGATGTCTTAATGTACTAGAACTCATATGTCAGGATACCATACTGCACACCTTAGTACTAGTACAGACCAGAGGATGTCTTAATGTACTGAACTCATATGTCAGGATACCATACTGCACACCTTAGTACTAGTACAGACCAGAGGATGTCTTAATGTACTGAACTCATATGTCAGGATACCATACTGCACACCTTAGCACTAGTACAGACCAGAGGATGTCTTAATGTACTGAACTCATATGTCAGGATACCATACTGCACACCTTAGTACTAGTACAGACCAGAGGATGTCTTAATGTACTAGAACTCATATGTCAGGATACCATACTGCACACCTTAGTACTAGTACAGACCAGAGGATGTCTTAATGTACTAGAACTCATATGTCAGGATACCATACTGCACACCTTAGTACTAGTACAGACCAGAGGATGTCTTAATGTACTGAACTCATATGTCAGGATACCATACTGCACACCTTAGTACTAGTACAGACCAGAGGATGTCTTACTGATGTACTACTGAACTCATATGTCAGGATACCATACTGCACACCTTAGTACTAGTACAGACCAGAGGATGTCTTAATGTACTGAACTCATATGTCAGGATACCATACTGCACACCTTAGTACTAGTACAGACCAGAGGATGTCTTAATGTACTGAACTCATATGTCAGGATACCATACTGCACACCTTAGTACTAGTACAGACCAGAGGATGTCTTAATGTACTAGAACTCATATGTCAGGATACCATACTGCACACCTTAGTACTAGTACAGACCAGAGGATGTCTTAATGTACTGAACTCATATGTCAATGTACTGAACTCATATGTCCCATACTGCACACCTTAGTACTAGTACAGACCAGAGGATGTCTTAATGTACTGAACTCATATGTCAGGATACCATACTGCACACCTTAGTACTAGTACAGACCAGAGGATGTCTTAATGTACTGAACTCATATGTCAGGATACCATACTGCACACCTTAGTACTAGTACAGACCAGAGGATGTCTTAATGTACTGAACTCATATGTCAGGATACCATACTGCACACCTTAGTACTAGTACAGACCAGAGGATGTCTTAATGTACTGAACTCATATGTCAGGATACCATACTGCACACCTTAGTACTAGTACAGACCAGAGGATGTCTTAATGTACTGAACTCATATGTCAGGATACCATACTGCACACCTTAGTACTAGTACAGACCAGAGGATGTCTTAATGTACTAGAACTCATATGTCAGGATACCATACTGCACACCTTAGTACTAGTACAGACCAGAGGATGTCTTAATGTACTAGAACTCATATGTCAGGATACCATACTGCACACCTTAGTACTAGTACAGACCAGAGGATGTCTTAATGTACTGAACTCATATGTCAGGATACCATACTGCACACCTTAGTACTAGTACAGACCAGAGGATGTCTTAATGTACTGAACTCATATGTCAGGATACCATACTGCACACCTTAGTACTAGTACAGACCAGAGGATGTCTTAATGTACTACTGAACTCATATGTCACCATACTGCACACCTTAGTACTAGTACAGACCAGAGGATGTCTTAATGTACTGAACTCATATGTCAGGATACCATTACTGACACTTAATGTACCTTAGTACTAGTACAGACCAGAGGATGTCTTAATGTACTGAACTCATATGTCAGGATACCATACTGCACACCTTAGTACTAGTACAGACCAGAGGATGTCTTAATGTACTAGAACTCATATGTCAGGATACCATACTGCACACCTTAGGATACCATACTGCACACCTTAGTACTAGTACAGACCAGAGGATGTCTTAATGTACTAGAACTCATATGTCAGGATACCATACTGCACACCTTAGTACTAGTACAGACCAGAGGATGTCTTAATGTACTGAACTCATATGTCAGGATACCATACTGCACACCTTAGTACTAGTACAGACCAGAGGATGTCTTAATGTACTGAACTCATATGTCAGGATACCATACTGCACACCTTAGTACTAGTACAGACCAGAGGATGTCTTAATGTACTAGAACTCATATGTCAGGATACCATACTGCACACCTTAGTACTAGTACAGACCAGAGGATGTCTTAATGTACTGAACCATCACTATGTCAGGATACTAGTACAGACTGTCTTAATGTACTGAACTCATATGTCAGGATACCATACTGCACACCTTAGTACTAGTACAGACCAGAGGATGTGAATCACAATGTTTAGTTTGTTCTGATTAGGACTCCTGGTATGTAGAACATCTTAAGTCCTATGAGCTGTCAGCCACACATTCAGACTATCGATCCACCTACAATCTGGTCTTAATGATTCAGTCCCACTCTCACTATACAAGATAGATGACTCACTGCTGTTGACTCCCAAACGGTTCATACAAGTGAATCAGAACTGAGACCAGCCAATGGTGAGTAGTTCTACATTAATCAATCATTGTATTTTTATTACTCTGTGTAATCAATCATTTATTGTCTGTATATTTTAATAATAACTTTTTAACCTTTTAAATGTAAAACAGGGAGAGTAAGTGTGAGTTGAATAAAGGAGGAGAGGGTGAGAGGAGCAATACTGGAGGAGAAAAGGTGGAAGTGTTTAGTCAACTATTAACAAAACACAAAACACACACACACACACACACACACACAGAATAATCTGTTATAAAATACCTTTATTGTTATTCATTATGTTAAATCTAGGACATTGTAATGCGATTACAGAAGCAGGAATTTTTAGTCAACAATTAATACATAAACATTCTAGTGACATCAATGTTTACAAACAACAATAATAAACAATAACAACCAGATGAATGATTTGTAAATCAGAAGGTTTTACAGACCAGTGTGGTGATTCATTCATTAGTTTATGTGAGTTTTCATGTTTTGCCTCTTGGGGAAATAATATCAGACTGGCCTCAGTATGGAGGGGGAGGGGCATGTTGTTGATGGACTGTTGCTTAGCTACAGCTCTAGGAAGGGGGAGGGGCATGTTGTTGATGGACTGTTGCTTAGCTACAGCTCTAGGAAGGGGGAGGGGCATGTTGTTGATGGACTGTTTCAGAGGCAGTTTCTACACTCATCAAAAATAGAAACATTCAAAACAGACAAAGGGAGGGAATCCAACTGCCAACTGTCATAAGCAGCGCCGCCACTCCCTCCACGTGCAGCACCAAAATGTCTTAGTTAAAACAAAATGTTAAATTACCTTTCTGAGTGATTTACTGGGGACTTTATTCTGATCTTGTTTTCCTTTGGTTCTGAATGTTTATCTCATCTTAAACTGACCAAAAATCAACTAAAAGTTAATAAAAATTTAAGAGCTCATATTTGCTGCTTCTGTCTCTTTCTCTCCATCTGACACAGAGACACTGAGCCAACAACCCAAAACCCTGGATAGAGGAGCTCAGTGAATGTGGTGTTGAATGTGTACAGGTGGGTCAGTGTGTCAGAGGAAACCCTGTAGAAGGACAGAGTGCCGGCTGGCCAGTCCAGATACACTCCTACTCTGTGGGGGGCTGACGGGGTGATAGATATGTTAATCGAGTTATTATTGTGCCAGACAGAGTAACTGTTACCATCACAGTTCAGACACCAGGACTTGTCATTGTATCCAAGCAGACAGTCAACACCCCTTCCTCTCCTGTTGATTCCTTTATATGTCACTCCTATATCAGCCCCTCCTCCACTCCTCTCCACCTCCCAATAACAGCGTCCAGACAGACCCTCTCTACACAACACCTGTGGACAGCAGTCAAATCTCTCTGGGTGATCAGGATACGGCTGCTCCTCACTCCTATATGTCACCTTTCTGTTCTCCTCAGACAGAGAGAGGTTTCTGTTTACTGTGTTTAGGTCCAGTGTGAGATCACACACATCTGATGGATGAGACACAATATTACACATCATCATTCATATTACACACACACATCTGATGGACAGACACAATATTACACATCATCATTCATATTATACACACACATCTGATGGATGAGACACAATATTACACATCATCATTCATATTATACACACACATCTGATGGATGAGACACAATATTACACATCATCATTCATATTATACACACATCTGATGGATGAGACACAATATTACACATCATCATTCATATTATACACACACATCTGATGGATGAGACACAATATTACACATCATCATTCATATTATACACACATCTGATGGATGAGACATAATATTACACATCATCATTCATATTATATACACACACACACATCTGATGGATGAGACAATATTACACATCATCATTTATATTATACATACACACACATCTGATGGATGAGACACAATATTACACATCATCATTCATATTATACACACACATCTGATGGATGAGACATAATATTACACATCATCATTCATATTATACACACACATCTGATGGATGAGAGACAATATTACACATCATCATTCATATTATACACACACACATATCTGATGGATGAGACACAATATTACACATCATCATTCATATTATACACACACACATCTGATGGATGAGACACAATATTACACATCATCATTCATATTATACACACACATCTGATGGATGAGAGACAATATTACACATCTCATCATCTCATCTTTAACCGCTTATCCGGGGTCGGGTCGCGGGGGTAGCAGCTCTAGCAGGGGACCCCAAACTTCCCTTTCCCGGGCAACATTAGCCAGCTCTGACTGGGGAATCCCGAGGCGTTCCCAGGCCAGTGTGGAGATATAATCTCTCCACCTAGTCCTGGGTCTTCCCCGAGGTCTCCTCCCAGCTGGACGTGCCTGGAACACCTCTCTAGGGAGGCGCCCAGGTGGCATTCGTACAAGATGCCCGAACCACCTCAACTGGCTCCTTACTACGCAAAGGAGCAGCGGCTCTACTCCGAGTTCCTCTCGGATGACTGAGCTTCTCACCCTATCTCTAAGGGAGAGGCCAGCCACCTTTCTGAGAAAACACATTTCGGCCGCTTGTACCCGCGATCTCGTTCTTTCGGTCGGATATTACACATCATCATTCATATTATAAACACACACATCTGATGGATGAGACACAATATTACACATCATCATTCATATTATACACACACACACACACATTTGATGGATGAGATACAATATTACACATCATCATTCATACAAACGTATACACACACGTAGATGTAAACACACACATGTACACGTAAACAAACACACACATACAAGTACACGTAAACACACACACACACGCACACGTAAACACACACACACACACACACCCAAACAAGTACACGTAAACACACAGACACGTACACGCACACATACACGTAAACACACACACAAGTACACATAAACACACAGACATGCCCACGCAAACATACACGTAAACACACACACATGTACAAGGGGTGCAAACTCATCAGGGGTGAAAAAGGTGACAAAGACCGAAACCCCCTAGAGCATGCCCCCAGGAAGAAAAAAAATACCAGCTTGAAAATGTGGATTTACAATCGATTTTATCACGAGAATATAGGTAAAAACTCCTCTTGGAATTCTCTCTTTTCATTCTGAAAATAAATTTAAGTGGGTGAGTGGCCAGACTACACAGACTAGTCAAATGTAATTTGTAACTTAGCTACAAGCAGGGCAGGTTTTTGATTATTTGTATAGCACCCGGCCGGCCTTCATACACAATGGCAACTCGAGTGTTTTACAACACAGTTAATCATAAAATATTCTGGCCTTATTCAAAAAGTAAAAATGGCCTTTTTCTCAATATGTTGAAATGTATGAAAAGACAAAAAATGAGCACTATAAAAGTGGACTACTTTATTAATTATTTAAACAGAATTGGTATAGGACCAATTCTGTCCCATGCGTTTTGATACATATCGAGTCATTGCTATAACCGTGATCGCTATTTAGCAGTCTTCCACTGCGTTTACATTTTGGGACGTTTGAAATCAGGGGCTTCAGTTTGTGTTGAAAAGTGGTGAGGACAAAAGATCAGATGAAAAAACATTGCAGCAGGACGGGAAAAATATTGAATAAGGGCGCATCAAAAATGGGCAAAGTGAGTTCAATATTAGACTGACATTGGTCAGTAGCCAAACTGCGTGTTAGGGGCGTGGTTTTGCGAAGGTTCAATTGGTCGGAACCCTTTCACACGTAAGTTTAAAATTTCTAACTGTAGCGGCTGGTGAAAAATATTCTTGTGGGGCTGTGCCATACTTTTTTGTTTCTGTTACCATCGCAATACAATTTAAAACAAACTGCAGGACAGCAGTGCTCAGTGAAATAATTATCTAATGCCAATATGAAAAAGTTGAGCTTATTAACTAACTAATTGTTAATGTGCTCCAGAACTGCAACAACAAATACAGTAATATTATCATGCACACGCAAGGCCAACTCAAAAGCCCCACAAAACTCCACACAATCGATAATTTTGGATAAAATGTGCCTGTTTTTAGCCTTTCTACCTGGTGTACCAGCAACTGGAGAAGCCGCACATATACTGCTTCCCTATACAGCTTCAGGGACGAGCTTGGGGCGATAAAATAATCGCCCTTCTTGGATTCGATTTAAGAACGCTGATTGGCTACATTTTATGTCAATCATTCATATCTTAAATTAGCAATTGGCTTAACCTGCCTCATTGGGGCATTTCTCTATCGCTATCGCTATTTAGAACCTGTCACTAATTGTTATATTTGTCTGTGGTGGCACGAGCCTGTATCCAGCAGCACCGCAGTTTAGTGGAAAAGCGCGCGAGTAGACAGACACAGACACGAAGATGTTCGCATCGTGTGATGATGCAGGGTGGCCCAACAGAGAAAAAAGTATTTCCACAGGGTAAAAAAGATTCCCGCAATAGAAAATGTATGATGAGACGTGGATGACCTAATTTAAAGTAAAAACTTTAAATTTCGCCGAAAGGTGACAAGTTTGCACCCCTGTGTACACGTAAACACACACACATGTAAACACATGTACAAGTAAACACACACACGCGTGCACCTAAACACAGACACGTACACAAGCACAAGTACACAGGTAAACACATACATGTAAACACACACACGTACACAAGCACACGTACCTTTACACGTACACATACACATACACTTACAGACATACACACACACGTACATACACACACGCACACGTACACGTAAACACACAGACACGTACACACACGTACACGTAAACACACACGTACAAGTAAACAAACACACAAAAATGTAAACACACACACACGTACATGTAAACACACTTACACGTAAACAGACATACACGTACACACACACATGTACACACACGTAAACACACACGCACACTCAAGTAAACACACACACATGTACACGTAAACACACACACAGACACAAGTACACGTAAACACACAGACACATACACACACACACGTACACGTAAACACACACACACACGTAAACAAACAAACAAGTAAACACACAGACACACACGTAAACACACAAGCACGCGTAAACACGTACACGTAAACACACACACACACACAAGCACACGTACTCATAAACACACACACACAAAAAAACAAGTAAACACACGTACACGTAAACACACGCACACGTAAACACACATACACCTAAACACGCGCAAACAGGTACATGTAAACACACACACACACAAGTACACGTAAACACACACACGTAAACATACACATGTTTACACACACACACAAATACACACACTCACACGTAAACACACACACGTACCTGTAAACACACACGTACACACCAACTTACACGTAAACACACACAAGTACACACACACACGCACACTCACGTAAACACACACACACGTACACGTAAACACACACACACGTAAACACACACACATACACGTAAACACACACTCACGTAAACATATGCACACACGCACGTACACGTAAACGCACAGACACATAAACACACATACACGTAAACACACGCACACTTAAACACACACACGCACATGTAAACACACACACACGTAAACACACATACACGTAAACACATACACACAGACACCACACATACACGTAAACACATGTACACCTAAACACAGACATGTAAACACGCGCACATAAACACACGGACACATAAACACGCACCCCTAAACAAACACACGTTCACCTATATAAACACACACACAAGTACACGTAAACACACGCACACATAAACACAAGACCTTCCAAATAAAATGACAATGACTATTGTGTAATTCACAAACGTATGTGCACTTAAAATGTGCAATATCAATAATTAATAATAATACATTAACTAGTACGTACATATATTTATTAAGCACAAATTATAAATGTTAAGGTAATACAAGTTACTTTTTTGATGTACGCAATTGACGTCTATGCCTGGCACTGGTTAACAATTGTCTGCCCTATAACAAACTGATACAGCAATGGGGATGGTGTCCACTCTTACATTTTGTCATTCTTAAATAGACTTTCAGCATGCATTTCTGCAATACCAACAGTATTCATGTCACACTGTTTTCCATGGTAATGACATTTTAAAATAAATATGGAATACAAGTTCAGAAACGTTGGCTGCAACAATGTAAAAAATACCATTAGAGTGAAATATAAAAGTCACGAGGGCGCACTGTGCTAGGCAATGTAAAGCAAACTACCGGTAGCTTTCTTCAGAGTCATGAATATTAAAGAGTGAGTATCTTATTTACATGAAAAAGGTGGAGCTGCCTACGGTGGTCAATTTTACATATAAAATCATGCACACGTTTATCTGGCACCTGTAAGCGTTTATCTAGCAGGCG
>JAHKKI010000445.1:0-12012 GCA_029465975.1 Dallia pectoralis | reverse complement strand
TGTATAATGTAATGTAATGCTGTACTGTTCTGTATAAAGTATGTTCATTATGTCCTCAGTTGTATATAATGTAATGCTGTACTGTTCTGTATAAAGTATGTTCATTATGTTCCTCAGTTGTATATAATGTAATGTAATGCTGTACTGTTCTGTATAAAGTATGTTCATTATGTCCTCAGTTGTATATATTGTAATGCTGTACTGTTCTGTATAAAGTATGTTCATTATTTCCTCAGTTGTGTATAATGTAATGTAATGCTGTATTGTTCTGTATAAAGTATGTTCATTATGTTCTCAGTTGTATATAATGTAATGCTGTACTGTTCTGTATAAAGTATGTTCATTATGTCCTCAGTTGTATATAATGTAATGCTGTACTGTTCTGTATAAAGTATGTTCATTATGTCCTCAGTTGTATATAATGTAATGCTGTACTGTTCTGTATAAAAGTATGTTCATTATGTTCCTCAGTTGTATATGTAATGTAATGCTGTACTGTTCTGTATAAAGTATGTTCATTATGTCCTCAGTTGTATATAATGTAATGTAATGCTGTACTGTTCTGTATAAAGTATGTTCATTATGTCCTCAGTTGTATATAATGTAATGTAATGCTGTACTGTTCTGTATAAAGTATGTTCATTATGTCCTCAGTTGTATATAATGTAATGTAATGCTGTACTGTTCTGTATAAAGTATGTTCATTATGTCCTCAGTTGTATATAATGTAATGCTGTACTGTTCTGTATAAAGTATGTTCATTATGTCCTCAGTTGTATATAATGTAATGCTGTACTGTTCTGTATAAAGTATGTTCATTATGTCCTCAGTTGTATATAATGTAATGTAATGCTGTACTGTTCTGTATAAAGTATGTTCATTATGTCCTCAGTTGTATATAATGTAATGCTGTACTGTTCTGTATAAAGTATGTTCATTATGTTCCTCAGTTGTATATAATGTAATGCTGTACTGTTCTGTATAAAGTATGTTCATTATGTCCTCAGTTGTATATAATGTGTAATGCTGTACTGTTCTGTATAAAGTATGTTCATTATGTCCTCAGTTGTATATAATGTAATGCTGTACTGTTCTGTATAAAGTATGTTCATTATGTTCTCAGTTGTATATAATGTAATGCTGTACTGTTCTGTATAAAGTATGTTCATTATGTCCTCAGTTGTATATAATGTAATGCTGTACTGTTCTGTATAAAGTATGTTCATTATGTTCTCAGTTGTATATAATGTAATGCTGTACTGTTCTGTATAAAGTATGTTCATTATGTCCTCAGTTGTATATAATGTAATGCTGTACTGTTCTGTATAAAGTATGTTCATTATGTCCTCAGTTGTATATAATGTAATGTAATGTACTGTTCTGTATAAAGTATGTTCATTATGTCCTCAGTTGTATATAATGTAATGTAATGCTGTACTGTTCTGTATAAAGTATGTTCATTATGTCCTCAGTTGTATATAATGTAATGCTGTACTGTTCTGTATAAAGTATGTTCATTATGTCCTCAGTTGTATATAATGTAATGCTGTACTGTTCTGTATAAAGTATGTTCATTATGTCCTCAGTTGTATATAATGTAATGTAATGCTGTACTGTTCTGTATAAAGTATGTTCATTATGTCCTCAGTTGTATATAATGTAATGCTGTACTGTTCTGTATAAAGTATGTTCATATTTCCTCAGTTGTATATAATGTAATGTAATGCTGTATTGTTCTGTATAAAGTATGTTCATTATGTCCTCAGTTGTATATATTGTAATGCTGTACTGTTCTGTATAAAGTATGTTCATTATTTCCTCAGTTGTATATAATGTAATGTAATGCTGTACTGTTCTGTATAAAGTATGTTCATTATGTTCTCAGTTGTATATAATGTAATGCTGTACTGTTCTGTATAAAGTATGTTCATTATGTCCTCAGTTGTATATAATGTAATGCTGTACTGTTCTGTATAAAGTATGTCCTGTTCTGTATAAAGTATGTTCATTATGTTCCTCAGTTGTATATAATGTAATGCTGTACTGTTCTGTATAAAGTATGTTCATTATGTCCTCAGTTGTATATAATGTAATGTAATGTAATGCTGTACTGTTCTGTATAAAGTATGTTCATTATGTCCTCAGTTGTATATAATGTAATGCTGTACTGTTCTGTATAAATGTTCATTATGTCCTCAGTTGTATAATGTAATGTAATGCTGTACTGTTCTGTATAAAGTATGTTCATTATGTCCTCAGTTGTATATAATGTAATGTAATGCTGTACTGTTCTGTATAAAGTATGTTCATTATGTCCTCAGTTGTATATAATGTAATGTAATGCTGTACTGTTCTGTATAAAGTATGTTCATTATGTCCTCAGTTGTATATAATGTAATGCTGTACTGTTCTGTATAAAGTATGTTCATTATGTCCTCAGTTGTATATAATGTAATGCTGTACTGTTCTGTATAAAGTATGTTCATTATGTTCTCAGTTGTATATAATGTAATGTAATGTTCTGTATAAAGTGTTCTGTATATAATGTATGCTACTGTTCTGTATAAAGTATGTCCTCAGTTGTATATAATGTAATGCTGTACTGTTCTGTATAAAGTATGTTCATTATGTTCTCAGTTGTATATAATGTAATTAATGCTGTACTGTTCTGTAATAAAGTATGTTCATTATTTCCTCAGTTGTATATAATGTAATGTAATGCTGTATTGTTCTGTATAAAGTATGTTCATTATGTTCTCAGTTGTATATAATGTAATGCTGTACTGTTCTGTATAAAGTATGTTCATTATGTCCTCAGTTGTATATAATGTAATGCTGTACTGTTCTGTATAAAGTATGTTCATTATGTCCTCAGTTGTATATAATGTAATGCTGTACTGTTCTGTATAAAGTATGTTCATTATGTTCCTCAGTTGTATATAATGTAATGCTGTACTGTTCTGTATAAAGTATGTTCATTATGTCCTCAGTTGTATATAATGTAATGTAATGCTGTACTGTTCTGTATAAAGTATGTTCATTATGTCCTCAGTTGTATATAATGTAATGTAATGCTGTACTGTTCTGTATAAAGTATGTTCATTATGTTCCTCAGTTGTATATAATGTAATGCTGTACTGTTCTGTATAATAAAGTATGTTCATTATGTCCTGTACAGTTGTATATAATAATGTAATGTAATGCTGTACTGTTCTGTATAAAGTATGTTCATTATGTCCTCAGTTGTATATAATGTAATGCTGTACTGTTCTGTATAAAGTATGTTCATTATGTCCTCAGTTGTATATAATGTAATGCTGTACTGTTCTGTATAAAGTATGTTCATTATGTCCTCAGTTGTATATAATGTAATGTAATGCTGTACTGTTCTGTATAAAGTATGTTCATTATGTCCTCAGTTGTATATAATGTAATGCTGTACTGTTCTGTATAAAGTATGTTCATTATGTCCTCAGTTGTATATAATGTAATGTAATGCTGTACTGTTCTGTATAAAGTATGTTCATTATGTCCTCAGTTGTATATAATGTAATGCTGTACTGTTCTGTATAAAGTATGTTCATTATTTCCTCAGTTGTATATAATGTAATGTAATGCTGTATTATTCTGTATAAAGTATGTTCATTATGTCCTCAGTTGTATATAATGTAATGCTGTACTGTTCTGTATAAAGTATGTTCATTATGTCCTCAGTTGTATATAATGTAATGCTGTACTGTTCTGTATAAAGTATGTTCATTATGTCCTCAGTTGTATATAATGTAATGCTGTACTGTTCTGTATAAAGTATGTTCATTATGTCCTCAGTTGTATATAATGTAATGCTGTAATGTATGTTCACTTGTTATAATGTAATAAAGTTCTGTATAAAGTATGTTCATTATGTCCTCAGTTGTATATAATGTAATGTAATGCTGTACTGTTCTGTATAAAGTATGTTCATTATGTCCTCAGTTGTATATAATGTAATGTAATGCTGTACTGTTCTGTATAAAGTATGTTCATTATGTCCTCAGTTGTATATAATGTAATGTAATGCTGTACTGTTCTGTATAAAGTATGTTCATTATGTCCTCAGTTGTATATAATGTAATGTAATGCTGTACTGTTCTGTATAAAGTATGTTCATTATGTCCTCAGTTGTATATAATGTAATGCTGTACTGTTCTGTATAAAGTATGTTCATTATGTCCTCAGTTGTATATAATGTAATGTAATGCTGTACTGTTCTGTATAAAAAATGTATGTTCATTATGTCCTCAGTTGTATATAATGTAATGCTGTACTGTTCTGTATAAAGTATGTTCATTATGTCCTCAGTTGTATATAATGTAATGTAATGCTGTACTGTTCTGTATAAAGTATGTTCATTATGTTCTCAGTTGTATATAATGTAATGCTGTACTGTTCTGTATAAAGTATGTTCATTATGTCCTCAGTTGTATATAATGTAATGTAATGCTGTACTGTTCTGTATAAAGTATGTTCATTATGTCCTCAGTTGTATATAATGTAATGCTGTACTGTTCTGTATAAAGTATGTTCATTATGTCCTCAGTTGTATATAATGTAATGTAATGCTGTACTGTTCTGTATAAAGTATGTTCATTATGTCCTCAGTTGTATATAATGTAATGTAATGCTGTACTGTTCTGTATAAAGTATGTTCATTATGTCCTCAGTTGTATATAATGTAATGCTGTACTGTTCTGTATAAAGTATGTTCATTATGTCCTCAGTTGTATATAATAATGTAATGCTGTACTGTTCTGTATAAAGTATGTTCATTATGTCCTCAGTTGTATATAATGTAATGTAATGCTGTACTGTTCTGTATAAAGTATGTTCATTATGTCCTCAGTTGTATATAATGTAATGCTGTACTGTTCTGTATAAAGTATGTTCATTATGTCCTCAGTTGTATATAATGTAATGTAATGCTGTACTGTTCTGTATAAAGTATGTTCATTATGTCCTCAGTTGTATATAATGTAATGCTGTACTGTTCTGTATAAAGTATGTTCATTATGTCCTCAGTTGTATATAATGTAATGTAATGCTGTACTGTTCTGTATAAAGTATGTTCATTATGTCCTCAGTTGTATATAATGTAATGTAATGCTGTACTGTTCTGTATAAAGTATGTTCATTATGTCCTCAGTTGTATATAATGTAATGCTGTACTGTTCTGTAAAAGTATGTTCATTATGTCCTCAGTTGTATATAATGTAATGCTGTACAGTTCTGTATAAGTATGGTGTATAAAAATACCGTAAAACAATGCTTTTATTTAAAGTATGTTCATTATGTCCTCAGTTGTATATAATGTAATGCTACTGTTCTGTAAAAGTATGGCTGTTCTCAGTTGTATATAATGTAAAGAAATGCTGTACTGTTCTGTAAAAGTATGTTCATTATGTCCTCAGTTGTATATAATGTAATGCTGTACTGTTCTGTATAAAGTATGTTCATTATGTGCCCAGTTGTATATAATGTAATTAAGCTGTACTGTTCTGTAAAAGTATGTTCATTATGTCCTCAGTTGTATATAATGTAATGTAATGCTGTACTGTTCTGTATAAAGTATGTTCATTATTCCTCAGTTGTATAATAATGTAATGCTGTATTGTTCTGTATAAAGTATGTTCATTATGTTCTCAGTTGTATATAAATGTAATGCTGTACTGTTCTGTATAAAGTATGTTCACATGTCCTGTAATGTAATGCTGTACTGTTCTGTATAAAGGCCAAATGTGCTAAACTGTATAAATTCCCAAAACCATTCCTCAGTTGTATATAAACCAACCAGTCAGCAGGAACCGAGTAATGTAATGCTGTATCTGTATAAAGTATGTTCATTATGTCCTGGGCTGTTTAAAGTAGCTGGTTCTGTAGCTGCAGTCCACAGTGTATATAATGGTAATGCTGTTCTGTAAGTATGTTCATTATGTCCTCAGTTGTATATAATGTAATCAGTACTGGATAAGTGCTTCTTTGTATAAAGTAACTGTTCACCACCAGCAATGTAAAATCAAAAAAGTATGTTCATTATGTCCTCAGTTGTATATAATGTATAATGTATACATATAATGCTGTACTGTTCTGTATAAAGTATGTTCATTATGTCCTCAGTTGTATATAATGTAATGCTGTACTGTTCTGTATAAAGTATGTTCATTATGTCCTCAGTTGTATATAATGTAATGTAATGCTGTACTGTTCTGTATAAAGTATGTTCATTATGTCCTCAGTTGTATATAATGTAATGCTGTACTGTTCTGTATAAAGTATGTTCATTATGTTCTCAGTTGTATATAATGTAATGTAATGCTGTACTGTTCTGTATAAAGTATGTTCATTATGTCCTCAGTTGTATATAATGTAATGCTGTACTGTTCTGTATAAAGTATGTTCATTATGTTCTCAGTTGTATATAATGTAATGTAATGCTGTACTGTTCTGTATAAAGTATGTTCATTATGTCCTCAGTTGTATATAATGTGTAATGCTGTACTGTTCTGTATAAAGTATGTTCATTATGTCCTCAGTTGTATATAATGTAATGTAATGCTGTACTGTTCTGTATAAAGTATGTTCATTATGTCCTCAGTTGTATATAATGTAATGCTGTACTGTTCTGTATAAAGTATGTTCATTATGTCCTCAGTTGTATATAATGTAATGTAATGTACTGTTCTGTATAAAGTATGTTCATTATGTTCAGTTGTATATAATGTAATGTTCTGTTCTGTATGTCATTATGTCCTCAGTTGTATATAATGTAATGTAATGCTGTATGTTCTGTATAAAGTATGTTCATTATGTCCTCAGTTGTATATAATGTAATGCTGTACTGTTCTGTATAAAGTATGTTCATTATGTCCTCAGTTGTATATAATGTAATGTAATGCTGTACTGTTCTGTTTAAAGTATGTTCATTATGTCCTCAGTTGTATATAATGTAATGCTGTACTGTTCTGTATAAAGTATGTTCATTATGTTCTCAGTTGTATATAATGTAATGTAATGAAGTACTGTTTTGTATAAAGTATGTTCATTATGTCCTCAGTTGTATATAATAATGTAATGTAATGCAGTACTGTTCTGTATAAAGTATGTTCATTATGTTCTCAGTTGTATATAATGTAATGCTAATGCTGTACTGTTCTGTAGTTGTATAAATGTATGTTCATTATGTCCTCAGTTGTGTATAATGGAATGTAATGCTGTACTGTTCTGTATAAAGTATGTTCATTATGTCCTCAGTTGTATATAATGTAATGAAATGCTGTACTGTTCTGTGTAAAGTATGTTCATTTAGTCCTCAGTTGTATATAATGTAATGCTGTACTGTTCTGTTCTGTATAAAGTATGTTCATTATGTCCTCAGTTGTATATAATGTAATGTAATGCTGTACTGTTCTGTATAAAGTATGTTCATTATGTCCTCAGTTGTATATAATGTAATGTAATGTACTGTTCTGTATAAAGTATGTTCATTATGTCCTCAGTTGTATATAATGTAATGCTGTACTGTTCTGTATAAAGTATGTTCATTATGTCCTCAGTTGTATATAATGTAATGTAATGCTGTACTGTTCTGTATAAAGTATGTTCATTATGTTCTCAGTTGTATATAATGTAATGCTGTACTGTTCTGTATAAAGTATGTTCATTATGTTCTCAGTTGTATATAATGTAATGCTGTACTGTTCTGTATAAAGTATGTTCATTATGTCCTCAGTTGTATATAATGTAATGCTGTACTGTTCTGTATAAAGTATGTTCATTATGTTCTCAGTTGTATATAATGTAATGCTGTACTGTTCTGTATAAAGTATGTTCATTATGTCCTCAGTTGTATATAATGTAATGCTGTACTGTTCTGTATAAAGTATGTTCATTATGTCCTCAGTTGTATATAATGTAATGTAATGCTGTACTGTTCTGTATAAAGTATGTTCATTATGTCCTCAGTTGTATATAATGTAATGCTGTACTGTTCTGTATAAAGTATGTTCATTATGTCCTCAGTTGTATATAATGTAATGCTGTACTGTTCTGTATAAAGTATGTTCATTATGTCCTCAGTTGTATATAATGTAATGTAATGTTCTCAGTAATGTAATTGTACTGTATAAAGTATGTTCATTATGTCCTCAGTTGTATATAATGTAATGCTGTACTGTTCTGTATAAAGTATGTTCATTATGTCCTCAGTTGTATATAATGTAATGTAATGCTGTACTGTTCTGTATAAAGTATGTTCATTATGTCCTCAGTTGTATATAATGTAATGCTGTACTGTTCTGTATAAAGTATGTTCATTATTTCCTCAGTTGTATATAATGTAATGTAATGCTGTATTGTTCTGTATAAAGTATGTTCATTATGTTCTCAGTTGTATATAATGTAATGCTGTACTGTTCTGTATAAAGTATGTTCATTATGTCCTCAGTTGTATATAATGTAATGTAATGCTGTACTGTTCTGTATAAAGTATGTTCATTATGTCCTCAGTTGTATATAATGTAATGCTGTACTGTTCTGTATAAAGTATGTTCATTATGTCCTCAGTTGTATATAATGTAATGCTGCTGTACTGTTCTGTATAAAGTATGTTCATTATGTCCTCAGTTGTATATAATGTAATGCTGTACTGTTCTGTATAAAGTATGTTCATTATGTTCTCAGTTGTATATAATGTAATGCTGTACTGTTCTGTATAAAGTATGTTCATTATGTCCTCAGTTGTATATAATGTAATGTAATGCTGTACTGTTCTGTATAAAGTATGTTCATTATGTCCTCAGTTGTATATAATGTAATGCTGTACTGTTAAAGTATGTACTGTTCTGTATTAATAAAGTATGTTCATTATGTATGTTCATTATGTATGTTCAGTTGTTGTATATAATGTAATGTAATGCTGTACTGTTCTGTATAAAGTATGTTCATTATGTCCTCAGTTGTATATAATGTAATGCTGTACTGTTCTGTATAAAGTATGTTCATTATGTCCTCAGTTGTATATAATGTAATGCTGTACTGTTCTGTATAAAGTATGTTCATTATGTCCTCAGTTGTATATAATGTAATGTAATGCTGTACTGTTCTGTATAAAGTATGTTCATTATGTCCTCAGTTGTATATAATATAATGTAATGCTGTACTGTTCTGTATAAAGTATGTTCATTATGTCCTCAGTTGTATATAATGTAATGTAATGCTGTACTGTTCTGTATAAAGTATGTTCATTATTTCCTCAGTTGTTGTATAAATGTAATGTAATGCTGTACTGTTCTGTATAAAGTATGTTCATTATGTTCCTCAGTTGTATATAATGTAATGCTGTACTGTTCTGTATAAAGTATGTTCATTATGTCCTCAGTTGTATATAATGTAATGCTGTACTGTTCTGTATAAAGTATGTTCATTATGTTCCTCAGTTGTATATAATGTAATGTAATGCTGTACTGTTCTGTATAAAGTACTTATGTTCAGTGTATAAAGTATGCTTCATTATGTTCCTTATGTTCAGTTGTATATAATGTAATGTAATGCTGTACTGTTCTGTATAAAGTATGTTCATTATGACCTCAGTTGTATATAATGTAATGTAATGCTGTACTGTTCTGTATAAAGTATGTTCATTATGTTCCTCAGTTGTATATAATGTAATGTAATGCTGTACTATTCTGTATAAAGTATGTTCATTATGTCCTCAGTTGTATATAATGTAATGCTGTACTGTTCTGTATAAAGTATGTTAATTATGTCCTCAGTTGTATATAATGTAATGTAATGCTGTACTGTTCTGTATAAAGTATGTTCATTATGTCCTCAGTTGTATATAATGTAATGTAATGCTGTACTGTTCTGTATAAAGTATGTTCATTATGTCCTCAGTTGTATATAATGTAATGTAATGTGTACTGTTCTGTATAAAGTATGTTCATTATGTCCTCAGTTGTATATAATGTAATGTAATGCTGTACTGTTCTGTATAAAGTATGTTCATTATGTCCTCAGTTGTATATAATGTAATGCTGTACTGTTCTGTATAAAGTATGTTCATTATGTCCTCAGTTGTATATAATGTAATGTAATGCTGTATTATTCTGTATAAAATGTATGTTCATTATGTCCTCAGTTGTATATATTGTAATGCTGTACTGTTCTGTATAAAGTATGTTCATTATGTCCTCAGTTGTATATAATGTAATGCTGTACTGTTCTGTATAAAGTATGTTCATTATGTCCTCAGTTGTATATAATGTAATGCTGTACTGTTCTGTATAAAGTATGTTCATTATGTCCTCAGTTGTATATAATGTAATGTAATGCTGTACTGTTCTGTATAAAGTATGTTCATTATGTCCTCAGTTGTATATAATGTAATGCTGTACTGTTCTGTATAAAGTATGTTCATTATGTCCTCAGTTGTATATAATGTAATGTAATGCTGTACTGTTCTGTATAAAGTATGTTCATTATGTCCTCAGTTGTATATAATGTAATGCTGTACTGTTCTGTATAAAGTATGTTCTGTAATCTGTATGTTCTGAATAAAGTATGTTCATTATGTTCTCAGTTGTATATAATGTAATGCTGTACTGTTCTGTATAAAGTATGTTCATTATGTCCTCAGTTGTATATAATGTAATGTAATGCTGTACTGTTCTGTATAAAGTATGTTCATTATGTCCTCAGTTGTATATAATGTAATGTAATGCTGTACTGTTCTGTATAAAGTATGTTCATTATGTCCTCAGTTGTATATAATGTAATGTAATGCTGTACTGTTCTGTATAAAGTATGTTCATTATGTCCTCAGTTGTATATAATGTAATGCTGTACTGTTCTGTATAAAGTATGTTCATTATGTCCTCAGTTGTATATAATGTAATGCTGTACTGTTCTGTATAAAGTATGTTCATTATGTTCTCAGTTGTATATAATGTAATGTAATGAAGTACTGTTCTGTATAAAGTATATTCATTATGTCCTCAGTTGTATATAATATTATGTAATGCAGTACTGTTCTGTATAAAGTATGTTCCTTATGTTCTCAGTTGTATATAATGTAATGTAATGCTGTACTGTTCTGTATAAAGTATGTTCATTATTTCCTCAGTTGTATATAATGTAATGTAATGCTGTACTGTTCTGTATAAAGTATGTTCATTATGTTCTCAGTTGTATATAATGTAATGCTGTACTGTTCTGTATAAAGTATGTTCATTATGTCCTCAGTTGTATATAATGTAATGCTGTACTGTTCTGTATAAAGTATGTTCATTATGTCCTCAGTTGTATATAATGTAATGTAATGCTGTACTGTTCTGTATAAAGTATGTTCATTATGTTCTCAGTTGTATATAATGTAATGCTGTACTGTTCTGTATAAAGTATGTTCATTATGTCCTCAGTTGTATATAATGTAATGTAATGCTGTACTGTTCTGTATAAAGTATGTTCATTATGTCCTCAGTTGTATATAATGTAATGTAATGCTGTACTGTTCTGTATAAAGTATGTTCATTATGTTCTCAGTTGTATATAATGTAATGCTGTACTGTTCTGTATAAAGTATGTTCATTATGTCCTCAGTTGTATATAATGTAATGCTGTGCTGTTCTGTATAAAGTATGTTCATTATGTCCTCAGTTGTATATAATGTAATGTAATGCTGTACTGTTCTGTATAAAGTATGTTCATTATGTCCTCAGTTGTATATAATGTAATGCTGTACTGTTCTGTATAAAGTATGTTCATTATGTCCTCAGTTGTATATAATGTAATGTAATGCTGTACTGTTCTGTATAAAGTATGTTCATTATGTCCTCAGTTGTATATAATGTAATGCTGTACTGTTCTGTATAAAGTATGTTCATTATGTTCTCAGTTGTATATAATGTAATGTAATGAAGTACTGTTCTGTATAAAGTATATTCATTATGTCCTCAGTTGTATATAATATTATGTAAT
>JAHKKI010000444.1:0-12015 GCA_029465975.1 Dallia pectoralis | reverse complement strand
GGGCTTGGTTAGTACTTGGATGGGAGACCGCCTAGGAATATCTAGTGTTGTAAGCATTTTGTTATTTTCATGGCGGGAAGAAACAATCAATCAAAAAGTTAATTATGCAGTGAAGAAATCAATAAGAGCTGTATTTTCAACTTGTCTAATACCTTACGGCCACACCACCCTGAAAACGCCCGATCTCGGAAACCAAACAGGGTCGGGCTTGGTTAGTACTTGGATGGGAGACCGCCTAGTAATATCTAGTGTTGTAAGCATTTTGTTATTTTCATGGCGGGAAGAAACAATCAATCAAAAAGTTAATTATGCAGTGAAGAAATCAATAACAGCTTTATTTTCAAATGTTCTAATACTCCTACGGCCACACCACCCTGAAAACGCCCGATCTGATCTCGAAACCAAACAGGGTCGGGCTTGGTTAGTACTTGGATGGGAGACCGCCTAGTAATATCTAGTGTTGTAAGCATTTTGTTATTTTCTTGGCGGGAAGAAACAATCAATCAAAAAGTTAATTATGCAGTGAAGAAATCAATAAGAGCTGTAATTTCAACTTTTCTAATAGCTTACGGCCACACCACCCTGAAAACGCCCGATCTCGAAAGCCAAACAGGGTCGGGCTTGGTTAGTACTTGGATGGGAGACCGCCTAGTAATATCTAGTGTTGTAAGCATTTTGTTATTTTCATGGCGGGAAGAAACAATCAATCAAAAAGTTAATTATGCAGTGAAGAAATCAATAAGAGCTTTATTTTCAAATGTTCTAATACCTTACGGCCACACCACCCTGAAAACGCCTGATCTCGGAAACCAAACAGGGTCGGGCTTGGTTAGTACTTGGATGGGAGACCGCCTAGTAATATCTAGTGTTGTAAGCATTTTGTTATTTTCATGGCGGGAAGAAACAATCAATCAAAAAGTTAATTATGCAGTGAAGAAATCAATAAGAGCTGTAATTTCAACTTTTCTAATAGCTTACGGCCACACCACCCTGAAAACGCCTCTCGATCTCGGAAGCCAAACAGGGTCGGGCTTGGTTAGTACTTGGATGGGAGACCGCCTAGGAATATCTAGTGTTGTAAGCATTTTGTTATTTTCTTGGCGGGAAGAAACAATCAATCAAAAAGTTAATTATGCAGTGAAGAAATCAATAAGAGCTGTATTTTCAAATGTTCTAATAGCTTACGGCCACACCACCCTGAAAACGCCCGATCTCGGAAACCAAACAGGGTCGGGCTTGGTTAGTACTTGGATGGGAGACCGCCTAGGAATATCTAGTGTTGTAAGCATTTTGTTATTTTCTTGGCGGGAAGAAACAATCAATCAAAAAGTTAATTATGCAGTGAAGAAATCAATAAGAGCTGTAATTTCAACTTTTCTAATAGCTTACGGCCACACCACCCTGAAAACGCCCGATCTCGTCTGAAAGCCAAACAGGGTCGGGCTTGGTTAGTACTTGGATGGGAGACCGCCTAGTAATATCTAGTGTTGTAAGCATTTTGTTATTTTCATGGCGGGAAGAAACAATCAATCAAAAAGTTAATTATGCAGTGAAGAAATCAATAAGAGCTGTATTTTCAAATGTTCTAATAGCTTACGGCCACACCACCCTGAAAACGCCTGATCTCGGAAACCAAACAGGGTCGGGCTTGGTTAGTACTTGGATGGGAGACCGCCTAGTAATATCTAGTGTTGTAAGCATTTTGTTATTTTCATGGCGGGAAGAAACAATCAATCAAAAAGTTAATTATGCAGTGAAGAAATCAATAAGAGCTGTATTTTCAAATGTTCTAATAGCCTACGGCCACACCACCCTGAAAACGCCTGATCTCGGAAACCAAACAGGGTCGGGCTTGGTTAGTACTTGGATGGGAGACCGCCTGGTAATATCTAGTGTTGTAAGCATTTTGTTATTTTCTTGGCGGGAAGAAACAATCAATCAAAAAGTTAATTATGCAGTGAAGAAATCAATAAGAGCTGTAATTTCAACTTTTCTAATAGCTTACGGCCACACCACCCTGAAAACGCCCGATCTCGTCTGATCCAAACAGGGTCGGGCTTGGTTAGTACTTGGATGGGAGACCGCCTAGGAATATCTAGTGTTGTAAGCATTTTGTTATTTTCATGGCGGGAAGAAACAATCAATCAAAAAGTTAATTATGCAGTGAAGAAATCAATAAGAGCTGTAATTTCAACTTTCTAATAGCTTACGGCCACACCACCCTGAAAACGCCCGATCTCGTCTGATCTCGGAAGCCAAGCAGGGTTGGGCTTGGTTAGTACTTGGATGGGAGACCGCCTAGGAATATCTAGTGTTGTAAGCATTTTGTTATTTTCTTGGCGGGAAGAAACAATCAATCAAAAAGTTAATTATGCAGTGAAGAAATCAATAAGAGCTGTAATTTCAACTTTTCTAATAGCTTACGGCCACACCACCCTGAAAACGCCCGATCTCGGAAGCCAAACAGGGTCGGGCTTGGTTAGTACTTGGATGGGAGACCGCCTAGTAATATCTAGTGTTGTAAGCATTTCGTTATTTTCATGGCGGGAAGAAACAATCAATCAAAAAGTTAATTATGCAGTGAAGAAATCAATAACAGCTTTATTTTCAAATGTTCTAATACCCTACGGCCACACCACCCTGAAAACGCCTGATCTCGGAAACCAAACAGGGTCGGGCTTGGTTAGTACTTGGATGGGAGACCGCCTAGTAATATCTAGTGTTGTAAGCATTTTGTTATTTTCATGGCGGGAAGAAACAATCAATCAAAAAGTTAATTATGCAGTGAAGAAATCAATAAGAGCTGTAATTTCAACTTTTCTAATAGCTTACGGCCACAACACCCTGAAAACGCCCGATCTCGGAAGCCAAACAGGGTCGGGCTTGGTTAGTACTTGGATGGGAGACCGCCTAGTAATATCTAGTGTTGTAAGCATTTTGTTATTTTCATGGCGGGAAGAAACAATCAATCAAAAAGTTAATTATGCAGTGAAGAAATCAATAAGAGCTTTATTTTCAAATGTTCTAATACCCTACGGCCACACCACCCTGAAAACGCCTGATCTCGGAAACCAAACAGGGTCGGGCTTGGTTAGTACTTGGATGGGAGACCGCCTAGTAATATCTAGTGTTGTAAGCATTTCGTTATTTTCATGGCGGGAAGAAACAATCAATCAAAAAGTTAATTATGCAGTGAAGAAATCAATAACAGCTTTATTTTCAAATGTTCTAATACCCTACGGCCACACCACCCTGAAAACGCCTGATCTCGGAAACCAAACAGGGTCGGGCTTGGTTAGTACTTGGATGGGAGACCGCCTAGTAATATCTAGTGTTGTAAGCATTTTGTTATTTTCATGGCGGGAAGAAACAATCAATCAAAAAGTTAATTATGCAGTGAAGAAATCAATAAGAGCTGTAATTTCAACTTTTCTAATAGCTTACGGCCACACCACCCTGAAAACGCCCGATCTCGTCTGATCTCGGAAGCCAAGCAGGGTTGGGCTTGGTTAGTACTTGGATGGGAGACCGCCTAGGAATATCTAGTGTTGTAAGCATTTTGTTATTTTCTTGGGGGAAGAAACAAACAATCAAAAAATTAATTATGCAGTGAAGAAATCAATAAGAGCTGTAATTTCAACTTTTCTAATAGCTTACGGCCACAACACCCTGAAAACGCCCGATCTCGGAAGCCAAACAGGGTCGGGCTTGGTTAGTACTTGGATGGGAGACCGCCTAGTAATATCTAGTGTTGTAAGCATTTCGTTATTTTCATGGCGGGAAGAAACAATCAATCAAAAAGTTAATTATGCAGTGAAGAAATCAATAACAGCTTTATTTTCAAATGTTCTAATACCCTACGGCCACACCACCCTGAAAACGCCTGATCTCGGAAACCAAACCGGGTCGGGCTTGGTTAGTACTTGGATGGGAGACCGCCTGGAAATATCTAGTGTTGTAAGCATTTTGTTATTTTCTTGGCGGGAAGAAACAATCAATCAAAAAGTTAATTATGCAGTGAAGAAATCAATAAGAGCTGTAATTTCAACTTTTCTAATAGCTTACGGCCACACCACCCTGAAAACGCCCGATCTCGTCTGATCTCGGAAGCCAAGCAGGGTTGGGCTTGGTTAGTACTTGGATGGGAGACCGCCTAGGAATATCTAGTGTTGTAAGCATTTTGTTATTTTCATGGCGGGAAGAAACAATCAATCAAAAAGTGAATTATGCAGTGAAGAAATCAATAAGAGCTGTAATTTCAACTTGTCTAATAGCTTACGGCCACACTACCCTGAAAACGCCCGATCTCGTCTGATCTCGGAAGCCAAGCAGGGTTGGGCTTGGTTAGTACTTGGATGGGAGACCGCCTAGAAATATCTAGTGTTGTAAGCATTTTGTTATTTTCTTGGCGGGAAGAAACAATCAATCAAAAAGTTAATTATGCAGTGAAGAAATCAATAAGAGCTGTAATTTCAACTTTTCTAATAGCTTACGGCCACACCACCCTGAAAACGCCCGATCTCGTCTGATCTCGGAAGCCAAGCAGGGTTGGGCTTGGTTAGTACTTGGATGGGAGACCGCCTAGGAATATCTAGTGTTGTAAGCATTTTGTTATTTTCTTGGGGGAAGAAACAAACAATCAAAAATTAATTATGCTGTGAAGAAATCAATAAGAGCTGTAATTTCAACTTTTCTAATAGCTTACGGCCACAACACCCTGAAAACGCCCGATCTCGGAAGCCAAACAAGGTCGGGCTTGGTTAGTACTTGGATGGGAGACCGCCTAGTAATATCTAGTGTTGTAAGCATTTCGTTATTTTCATGGCGGGAAGAAACAATCAATCAAAAAGTTAATTATGCAGTGAAGAAATCAATAACAGCTTTATTTTCAAATGTTCTAATACCCTACGGCCACACCACCCTGAAAACGCCTGATCTCGGAAACCAAACAGGGTCGGGCTTGGTTAGTACTTGGATGGGAGACCGCCTAGTAAAATCTAGTGTTGTAAGCATTTTGTTATTTTCATGGCGGGAAGAAACAATCAATCAAAAAGTTAATTATGCAGTGAAGAAATCAATAAGAGCTGTAATTTCAACTTTTCTAATAGCTTACGGCCACAACACCCTGAAAACGCCCGATCTCGGAAGCCAAACAGGGTCGGGCTTGGTTAGTACTTGGATGGGAGACCGCCTAGTAATATCTAGTGTTGTAAGCATTTTGTTATTTTCATGGCGGGAAGAAACAATCAATCAAAAAGTTAATTATGCAGTGAAGAAATCAATAACAGCTTTATTTTCAAATGTTCTAATACCCTACGGCCACACCACCCTGAAAACGCCTGATCTCGGAAACCAAACCGGGTCGGGCTTGGTTAGTACTTGGATGGGAGACCGCCTGGAAATATCTAGTGTTGTAAGCATTTTGTTATTTTCTTGGCGGGAAGAAACAATCAATCAAAAAGTTAATTATGCAGTGAAGAAATCAATAAGAGCTGTAATTTCAACTTTTCTAATAGCTTACGGCCACACCACCCTGAAAACGCCCGATCTCGTCTGACTCTCGGAAGCCAAGCAGGGTTGGGCTTGGTTAGTACTTGGATGGGAGACCGCCTAGGAATATCTAGTGTTGTAAGCATTTTGTTATTTTCATGGCGGGAAGAAACAATCAATCAAAAAGTGAATTATGCAGTGAAGAAATCAATAAGAGCTGTAATTTCAACTTGTCTAATAGCTTACGGCCACACTACCCTGAAAACGCCCGATCTCGTCTGATCTCGGAAGCCAAGCAGGGTTGGGCTTGGTTAGTACTTGGATGGGAGACCGCCTGGAAATATCTAGTGTTGTAAGCATTTTGTTATTTTCTTGGCGGGAAGAAACAATCAATCAAAAAGTTAATTATGCAGTGAAGAAATCAATAAGAGCTGTAATTTCAACTTTTCTAATAGCTTACGGCCACACCACCCTGAAAACGCCTGATCTCGGAAACCAAACAGGGTCGGGCTTGGTTAGTACTTGGATGGGAGACCGCCTAGTAATATCTAGTGTTGTAAGCATTTTGTTATTTTCATGGCGGGAAGAAACAATCAATCAAAAAGTTAATTATGCAGTGAAGAAATCAATAAGAGCTGTAATTTCAACTTTTCTAATAGCTTACGGCCACACCACCCTGAAAACGCCCGATCTCGTCTGATCTCGGAAGCCAAGCAGGGTTGGGCTTGGTTAGTACTTGGATGGGAGACCGCCTAGGGAATATCTAGTGTTGTAAGCATTTTGTTATTTTCTTGGCGGGAAGAAACAATCAATCAAAAAATTAATTATGCAGTGAAGAAATCAATAAGAGCTGTAATTTCAACTTTTCTAATAGCTTACGGCCACAACACCCTGAAAACGCCCGATCTCGGAAGCCAAACAGGGTCGGGCTTGGTTAGTACTTGGATGGGAGACCGCCTAGTAATATCTAGTGTTGTAAGCATTTTGTTATTTTCATGGCGGGAAGAAACAATCAATCAAAAAGTTAATTATGCAGTGAAGAAATCAATAACAGCTTTATTTTCAAATGTTCTAATACCCTACGGCCACACCACCCTGAAAACGCCTGATCTCGGAAACCAAACAGGGTCGGGCTTGGTTAGTACTTGGATGGGAGACCGCCTAGTAATATCTAGTGTTGTAAGCATTTTGTTATTTTCATGGCGGGAAGAAACAATCAATCAAAAAGTTAATTATGCAGTGAAGAAATCAATAACAGCTTTATTTTCAAATGTTCTAATACCCTACGGCCACACCACCCTGAAAACGCCTGATCTCGGAAACCAAACAGGGTCGGGCTTGGTTAGTACTTGGATGGGAGACCGCCTAGTAATATCTAGTGTTGTAAGCATTTTGTTATTTTCATGGCGGGAAGAAACAATCAATCAAAAAGTTAATTATGCAGTGAAGAAATCAATAAGAGCTGTAATTTCAACTTTTCTAATAGCTTACGGCCACACCACCCTGAAAACGCCCGATCTCGTCTGATCTCGGAAGCCAAGCAGGGTTGGGCTTGGTTAGTACTTGGATGGGAGACCGCCTAGGAATATCTAGTGTTGTAAGCATTTTGTTATTTTCTTGGGGGAAGAAACAAACAATCAAAAAATTAATTATGCAGTGAAGAAATCAATAAGAGCTGTAATTTCAACTTTTCTAATAGCTTACGGCCACAACACCCTGAAAACGCCCGATCTCGGAAGCCAAACAGGGTCGGGCTTGGTTAGTACTTGGATGGGAGACCGCCTAGTAATATCTAGTGTTGTAAGCATTTCGTTATTTTCATGGCGGGAAGAAACAATCAATCAAAAAGTTAATTATGCAGTGAAGAAATCAATAACAGCTTTATTTTCAAATGTTCTAATACCCTACGGCCACACCACCCTGAAAACGCCTGATCTCGGAAACCAAACAGGGTCGGGCTTGGTTAGTACTTGGATGGGAGACCGCCTGGAAATATCTAGTGTTGTAAGCATTTTGTTATTTTCTTGGCGGGAAGAAACAATCAATCAAAAAGTTAATTATGCAGTGAAGAAATCAATAAGAGCTGTAATTTCAACTTTTCTAATAGCTTACGGCCACACCACCCTGAAAACGCCCGATCTCGTCTGATCTCGGAAGCCAAGCAGGGTTGGGCTTGGTTAGTACTTGGATGGGAGACCGCCTAGGAATATCTAGTGTTGTAAGCATTTTGTTATTTTCATGGCGGGAAGAAACAATCAATCAAAAAGTTAATTATGCAGTGAAGAAATCAATAAGAGCTGTAATTTCAACTTTCTAATAGCTTACGGCCACACTACCCTGAAAACGCCCGATCTCGATCTCGGAAGCCAAGCAGGGTTGGGCTTGGTTAGTACTTGGATGGGAGACCGCCTAGAAATATCTAGTGTTGTAAGCATTTTGTTATTTTCTGGCGGGAAGAAACAATCAATCAAAAAGTTAATTATGCAGTGAAGAAATCAATAAGAGCTGTAATTTCAACTTTTCTAATAGCTTACGGCCACACCACCCTGAAAACGCCCGATCTCGTCTGAAAGCCAAACAGGGTTGGGCTTGGTTAGTACTTGGATGGGAGACCGCCTAGGAATATCTAGTGTTGTAAGCATTTTGTTATTTTCATGGCGGGAAGAAACAATCAATCAAAAAGTTAATTATGCAGTGAAGAAATCAATAAGAGCTGTAATTTCAACTTGTCTAATAGCTTACGGCCACACTACCCTGAAAACGCCCGATCTCGATCTCGGAAGCCAAACAGGGTTGGGCTTGGTTAGTACTTGGATGGGAGACCGCCTGTAATATCTAGTGTTGTAAGCATTTTGTTATTTTCTTGGCGGGAAGAAACAATCAATCAAAAAGTTAATTATGCAGTGAAGAAATCAATAAGAGCTGTAATTTCAACTTTTCTAATAGCTTACGGCCACACCACCCTGAAAACGCCTGATCTCGGAAACCAAACAGGGTCGGGCTTGGTTAGTACTTGGATGGGAGACCGCCTAGTAATATCTAGTGTTGTAAGCATTTTGTTATTTTCATGGCGGGAAGAAACAATCAATCAAAAAGTTAATTATGCAGTGAAGAAATCAATAAGAGCTGTAATTTCAACTTTTCTAATAGCTTACGGCCACACCACCCTGAAAACGCCCGATCTCGGAAGCCAAGCAGGGTTGGGCTTGGTTAGTACTTGGATGGGAGACCGCCTAGGGATATCTAGTGTTGTAAGCATTTTGTTATTTTCTTGGCGGGAAGAAACAAACAATCAAAAAATTAATTATGCAGTGAAGAAATCAATAAGAGCTGTAATTTCAACTTTTCTAATAGCTTACGGCCACAACACCCTGAAAACGCCCGATCTCGGAAGCCAAACAGGGTCGGGCTTGGTTAGTACTTGGATGGGAGACCGCCTAGTAATATCTAGTGTTGTAAGCATTTCGTTATTTTCATGGCGGGAAGAAACAATCAATCAAAAAGTTAATTATGCAGTGAAGAAATCAATAACAGCTTTATTTTCAAATGTTCTAATACCCTACGGCCACACCACCCTGAAAACGCCTGATCTCGGAAACCAAACAGGGTCGGGCTTGGTTAGTACTTGGATGGGAGACCGCCTGGAAATATCTAGTGTTGTAAGCATTTTGTTATTTTCTTGGCGGGAAGAAACAAACAATCAAAAAATTAATTATGCAGTGAAGAAATCAATAAGAGCTGTAATTTCAACTTTCTAATAGCTTACGGCCACACCACCCTGAAAACGCCCGATCTCGGAAGCCAAACAGGGTCGGGCTTGGTTAGTACTTGGATGGGAGACCGCCTAGTAATATCTAGTGTTGTAAGCATTTTGTTATTTTCATGGCGGGAAGAAACAATCAATCAAAAAGTTAATTATGCAGTGAAGAAATCAATAAGAGCTTTATTTTCAAATGTTCTAATACCCTACGGCCACACCACCCTGAAAACGCCCGATCTCGGAAACCAAACAGGGTCGGGCTTGGTTAGTACTTGGATGGGAGACCGCCTAGTAATATCTAGTGTTGTAAGCATTTTGTTATTTTCATGGCGGGAAGAAACAATCAATCAAAAAGTTAATTATGCAGTGAAGAAATCAATAAGAGCTGTAATTTCAACTTTCTAATAGCTTACGGCCACACCACCCTGAAAACGCCCGATCTCGTCTGAAACCAAACAGGGTTGGGCTTGGTTAGTACTTGGATGGGAGACCGCCTAGTAATATCTAGTGTTGTAAGCATTTTGTTATTTTCTTGGCGGGAAGAAACAATCAATCAAAAAGTTAATTATGCAGTGAAGAAATCAATAAGAGCTGTAATTTCAACTTTTCTAATAGCTTACGGCCACACCACCCTGAAAACGCCTGATCTCGGAAGCCAAACAGGGTCGGGCTTGGTTAGTACTTGGATGGGAGACCGCCTAGTAATATCTAGTGTTGTAAGCATTTTGTTATTTTCATGGCGGGAAGAAACAATCAATCAAAAAGTTAATTATGCAGTGAAGAAATCAATAAGAGCTGTAATTTCAACTTTTCTAATAGCTTACGGCCACAACACCCTGAAAACGCCCGATCTCGGAAGCCAAACAGGGTCGGGCTTGGTTAGTACTTGGATGGGAGACCGCCTAGTAATATCTAGTGTTGTAAGCATTTCGTTATTTTCATGGCGGGAAGAAACAATCAATCAAAAAGTTAATTATGCAGTGAAGAAATCAATAACAGCTTTATTTTCAAATGTTCTAATACCCTACGGCCACACCACCCTGAAAACGCCTGATCTCGGAAACCAAACAGGGTCGGGCTTGGTTAGTACTTGGATGGGAGACCGCCTAGTAATATCTAGTGTTGTAAGCATTTTGTTATTTTCATGGCGGGAAGAAACAATCAATCAAAAAGTTAATTATGCAGTGAAGAAATCAATAACAGCTTTATTTTCAAATGTTCTAATACCCTACGGCCACACCACCCTGAAAACGCCTGATCTCGGAAACCAAACAGGGTCGGGCTTGGTTAGTACTTGGATGGGAGACCGCCTAGTAATATCTAGTGTTGTAAGCATTTTGTTATTTTCATGGCGGGAAGAAACAATCAATCAAAAAGTTAATTATGCAGTGAAGAAATCAATAAGAGCTGTAATTTCAACTTTTCTAATAGCTTACGGCCACACCACCCTGAAAACGCCCGATCTCGTCTGATCTCGGAAGCCAAGCAGGGTTGGGCTTGGTTAGTACTTGGATGGGAGACCGCCTAGGAATATCTAGTGTTGTAAGCATTTTGTTATTTTCTTGGCGGGAAGAAACAAACAATCAAAAAATTAATTATGCAGTGAAGAAATCAATAAGAGCTGTAATTTCAACTTTTCTAATAGCTTACGGCCACAACACCCTGAAAACGCCCGATCTCGGAAGCCAAACAGGGTCGGGCTTGGTTAGTACTTGGATGGGAGACCGCCTAGTAATATCTAGTGTTGTAAGCATTTTGTTATTTTCATGGCGGGAAGAAACAATCAATCAAAAAGTTAATTATGCAGTGAAGAAATCAATAACAGCTTTATTTTCAAATGTTCTAATACCCTACGGCCACACCACCCTGAAAACGCCTGATCTCGGAAACCAAACAGGGTCGGGCTTGGTTAGTACTTGGATGGGAGACCGCCTAGTAATATCTAGTGTTGTAAGCATTTTGTTATTTTCATGGCGGGAAGAAACAATCAATCAAAAAGTTAATTATGCAGTGAAGAAATCAATAAGAGCTGTAATTTCAACTTTTCTAATAGCTTACGGCCACACCACCCTGAAAACGCCCGATCTCGTCTGATCTCGGAAGCCAAACAGGGTTGGGCTTGGTTAGTACTTGGATGGGAGACCGCCTAGGAATATCTAGTGTTGTAAGCATTTTGTTATTTTCATGGCGGGAAGAAACAATCAATCAAAAAGTTAATTATGCAGTGAAGAAATCAATAAGAGCTGTAATTTCAACTTTCTAATAGCTTACGGCCACACCACCCTGAAAACGCCCGATCTCGGAAGCCAAACAGGGTCGGGCTTGGTTAGTACTTGGATGGGAGACCGCCTAGTAATATCTAGTGTTGTAAGCATTTTGTTATTTTCATGGCGGGAAGAAACAATCAATCAAAAAGTTAATTATGCAGTGAAGAAATCAATAAGAGCTGTAATTTCAACTTTTCTAATAGCTTACGGCCACACCACCCTGAAAACGCCCGATCTCGGAAACCAAACAGGGTTGGGCTTGGTTAGTACTTGGATGGGAGACCGCCTAGGAATATCTAGTGTTGTAAGCATTTTGTTATTTTCTTGGCGGGAAGAAACAATCAATCAAAAAGTTAATTATGCAGTGAAGAAATCAATAAGAGCTGTAATTTCAACTTTTCTAATAGCTTACGGCCACACCACCCTGAAAACGCCCGATCTCGGAAGGAAGCCAAACAGGGTCGGGCTTGGTTAGTACTTGGATGGGAGACCGCCTAG
>JAHKKI010000443.1:0-12028 GCA_029465975.1 Dallia pectoralis | reverse complement strand
TTTGGCCTCCAGTAAACCAACCAAATGTCCTAGAGAGCTGTGGGTACACTTATTTAATTCCTTGTAGCGTAAGGTCTGTTTTAAAAGTGGGATGGTTATCCTAGGCCATTGTGAACAGATTCTGTGACCCTTTCAGTGAGGCTGTGACCTGAGGCCTTCTACTGCCAGTCGCCTCCCAATATCAAACTAGTTATGCCTGTCATAAATCAACCATACACCCCACAGTGATGTAATTGGGCTCATTGTAAAGATTAGATTGCCCTGTGTATAGATGTAGTGAAAATAATGTAATATCTCAATCAGAACCCCCAGGATAAGCTATGATGTGGTCAAGAGAATGTGCTTTCAAATATTCACACTGACCAGGAATTATGAAGTTATTTTGGCCTCCAGTAAACCAACCAAATGTCCTAGAGAGCTGTGGGTACACTTATTTAATTCCTTGTAGCGTAAGGTCTGTTCTAAAAGTGGGAATGGTTATCCTAGGCCATTGTGAACAGATTCTGTGACCCTTTCAGTGAGGCTGTGACCTGAGGCCTTCTACTGCCAGTCGCCTCCCCCAATATCAAACTAGTTATGCCTGTCATAAATCAACCATACACCCTACAGTGATGTAATTGGGCTCATTGTAAAGATTAGATTGCCCTGTGTATAGATGTAGTGAAAATAATGTAATATCTCAATCAGAACCCCCAGGATAAGCTATGATGTGGTCAAGAGAATGTGCTTTCAAATATCACTGACCAGGAATTATGAAGTTATTTTGGCCTCCAGTAAACCAACCAAATGTCCTAGAGAGCTGTGGGTACACTTATTTAATTCCTTGTAGCGTAAGGTCTGTTCTAAAAGTGGAATGGTTATCCTAGGCCATTGTGAACAGATTCTGTGACCCTTTCAGTGAGGCTGTGACCTGAGGCCTCTACTGCCAGTCGCCTCCCCAATATCAAACTAGTTATGCCTGTCATAAATCAACCATACACACAGTGATGTAATTGGGCTCATTGTAAAGATTAGATTGCCCTGTGTATAGATGTAGTGAAAATAATGTAATATCTCAATCAGAACCCCCAGGATAAGCTATGATGTGGTCAAGAGAATGCTTTCAAATATTCACTGACCAGAATTATGAAGTTATTTTGGCCTCCAGTAAACCAACCAAATGTCCTAGAGAGCTGTGGGTACACTTATTTAATTCCTTGTAGCGTAAGGTCTGTTCTAAAAGTGGAATGGTTATCCTAGGCCATTGTGAACAGATTCTGTGACCCTTTCAGTGAGGCTGTGACCTGAGGCCTTCTACTGCCAGTCGCCTCCCCAATATCAAACTAGTTATGCCTGTCATAAATCAACCATACACCCCACAGTGATGTAATTGGGCTCATTGTAAGATTAGATTGCCCTGTGTATAGATGTAGTGAAAATAATGTAATATCTCAATCAGAACCCCCAGGATAAGCTATGATGTGGTCAAGAGAATGTGCTTCAAATATTCACTGACCAGGAATTATGAAGTTATTTTGGCCTCCAGTAAACCAACCAAAATGTCCTAGAGAGCTGTGGGTACACTTATTTAATTCCTTGTAGCGTAAGGTCTGTTCTAAAAGTGGAATGGTTATCCTAGGCCATTGTGAACAGATTCTGTGACCCTTTCAGTGAGGCTGTGACCTGAGGCCTTCTACTGCCAGTCGCCTCTCCCAATATCAAACTAGTTATGCCTGTCATAAATCAACCATACACCCCACAGTGATGTAATTGGGCTCATTGTAAAGATTAGATTGCCCTGTGTATAGATGTAGTGAAAATAATGTAATATCTCAATCAGAACCCCCAGGATAAGCTATGATGTGGTCAAGAGAATGTGCTTTCAAATATTCACTGACCAGGAATTATGAAGTTAGTTTGGCCTCCAGTAAACCAACCAAATGTCCTAGAGAGCTGTGGGTACACTTATTTAATTCCTTGTAGTGTAAGGTCTGTTTTAAAAGTGGAATGGTTATCCTAGGCCATTGTGAACAGATTCTGTGACCCTTTCAGTGAGGCTGTGACCTGAGGCCTTCTACTGCCAGTCGCCTCCCCAATATCAAACTAGTTATGCCTGTCATAAATCAACCATACACCCCCACAGTGATGTAATTGGGCTCATTGTAAAGATTAGATTGCCCTGTGTATAGATGTAGTGAAAATAATGTAATATCTCAATCAGAACCCCAGGATAAGCTATGATGTGGTCAAGAGAATGTGCTTTCAAATATTCACTGACCAGGAATTATGAAGTTATTTTGGCCTCCAGTAAACCAACCAAATGTCCTAGAGAGCTGTGGGTACACTTATTTAATCCTTTGTAGTGTAAGGTCTGTTCTAAAAGTGGAATGGTTATCCTAGGCCATTGTGAACAGATTCTGTGACCCTTTCAGTGAGGCTGTGACCTGAGGCCTTCTACTGCCAGTCGCCTCCCAATATCAAACTAGTTATGCCTGTCATAAATCAACCATACACCTACAGTGATGTAATTGGGCTCATTGTAAAGATTAGATTGCCCTGTGTATAGATGTAGTGAAAATAATGTAATATCTCAATCAGAACCCCAGGATAAGCTATGATGTGGTCAAGAGAATGTGCTTTCAAATATTCACTGACCAGGAATTATGAAGTTATTTTGGCCTCCAGTAAACCAACCAAATGTCCTAGAGAGCTGTGGGTACACTTATTTAATCCTTGTAGCGTGGTCTGTTCTAAAAAGGGAATGGTTATCCCAGGCCATTGTGAACAGATTCTGTGACCCTTTCAGTGAGGCTGTGACCTGAGGCCTTCTACTGCCAGTCGCCTCCCAATATCAAACTAGTTATGCCTGTCATAAATCAACCATACACCCCACAGTGATGTAATTGGGCTCATTGTAAAGATTAGATTGCCCTGTGTATAGATGTAGTGAAAATAATGTAATATCTCAATCAGAACCCCCAGGATAAGCTATGATGTGGTCAAAAGAGAATGTGCTTTCAAATATTCACTGACCAGGAATTATGAAGTTATTTGGCCTCCAGTAAACCAACCAAATGTCCTAGAGAGCTGTGGGTACACTTATTTAATTCCTTGTAGTGTAAGGTCTGTTTTAAAAGTGGAATGGTTATCCTAGGCCATTGTGAACAGATTCTGTGACCCTTTCAGTGAGGCTGTGACCTGAGGCCTTCTACTGCCAGTCGCCTCCCAATATCAAACTAGTTATGCCTGTCATAAATCAACCATACACCCCACAGTGATGTAATTGGGCTCATTGTAAAGATTAGATTGTTCTGTGTATAGATGAAGTGAAAATAATGTAATATCTCAATCAGAACCCCCAGGATAAGCTATGATGTGGTCAAGAGAATGTGCTTTCAAATATTCACTGACCAGGAATTATGAAGTTATTTTGGCCTCCAGTAAACCAACCAAATGTCCTAGAGAGCTGTGGGTACACTTATTTAATTCCTTGTAGCGTAAGGTCTGTTCTAAAAGTGGAATGGTTATCCTAGGCCATTGTGAACAGATTCTGTGACCCTTTCAGTGAGGCTGTGACCTGAGGCCTTCTACTGCCAGCCGCCCCCAATATCAAACTAGTTATGCCTGTCATAAATCAACCATACACCCCACAGTGATGTAATTGGGCTCATTGTAAAGATTAGATTGCCCTGTATAGATGTAGTGAAATAATGTAATATCTCAATCAGAACCCCCAGGATAAGCTATGATGTGGTCAAAAGAGAATGTGCTTTCAAATATTCACTGACCAGGAATTATGAAGTTAGTTTGGCCTCCAGTAAACCAACCAAATGTCCTAGAGAGCTGTGGGTACACTTATTTAATTCCTTGTAGCGTAAGGTCTGTTTTAAAAGTGGAATGGTTATCCTAGGCCATTGTGAACAGATTCTGTGACCCTTTCAGTGAGGCTGTGACCTGAGGCCTTCTACTGCCAGTCGCCTCCCCAATATCAAACTAGTTATGCCTGTCATAAATCAACCATACACCCCACAGTGATGTAATTGGGCTCATTGTAAAGATTAGATTGCCCTGTGTATAGATGTAGTGAAAATAATGTAATATCTCAATCAGAACCCCCAGGATAAGCTATGATGTGGTCAAGAGAATGTGCTTTCAAATATTCACTGACCAGGAATTATGAAGTTATTTTGGCCTCCAGTAAACCAACCAAATGTCCTAGAGAGCTGTGGGTACACTTATTTAATTCCTTGTAGCGTAAGGTCTGTTCTAAAAGTGGAATGGTTATCCTAGGCCATTGTGAACAGATTCTGTGACCCTTTCAGTGAGGCTGTGACCTGAGGCCTTCTACTGCCAGTCGCCTCCCAATATCAAACTAGTTATGCCTGTCATAAATCAACCATACACCCCACAGTGATGTAATTGGGCTCATTGTAAAGATTAGATTGCCCTGTGTATAGATGTAGTGAAAATAATGTAATATCTCAATCAGAACCCCAGGATAAGCTATGATGTGGTCAAGAGAATGTGCTTTCAAATATTCACTGACCAGGAATTATGAAGTTATTTTGGCCTCCAGTAAACCAACCAAATGTCCTAGAGAGCTGTGGGTACACTTATTTAATTCCTTGTAGCGTAAGGTCTGTTCTAAAAGTGGAATGGTTATCCTAGGCCATTGTGAACAGATTCTGTGACCCTTTCAGTGAGGCTGTGACCTGAGGCCTTCTACTGCCAGTCGCCTCCCAATATCAAACTAGTTATGCCTGTCATAAATCAACCATACACCCCACAGTGATGTAATTGGGCTCATTGTAAAGATTAGATTGCCCTGTGTATAGATGTAGTGAAAATAATGTAATATCTCAATCAGAACCCCCAGGATAAGCTATGATGTGGTCAAGAGAATGTGCTTTCAAATATTCACTGACCAGGAATTATGAAGTTATTTTGGCCTCCAGTAAACCAACCAAATGTCCTAGAGAGCTGTGGGTACACTTATTTAATTCCTTGTAGTGTAAGGTCTGTTCTAAAAGTGGAATGGTTATCCTAGGCCATTGTGAACAGATTCTGTGACCCTTTCAGTGAGGCTGTGACCTGAGGCCTTCTACTGCCAGCCGCCTCCCCAATATCAAACTAGTTATGCCTGTCATAAATCAACCATACACCCCACAGTGATGTAATTGGGCTCATTGTAAAGATTAGATTGCCCTGTGTATAGATGTAGTGAAAATAATGTAATATCTCAATCAGAACCCCCAGGATAAGCTATGATGTGGTCAAGAGAATGTGCTTTCAAATATTCACTGACCAGGAATTATGAAGTTATTTTGGCCTCCAGTAAACCAACCAAATGTCCTAGAGAGCTGTGGGTACACTTATTTAATTCCTTGTAGCGTAAGGTCTGTTCTAAAAGTGGAATGGTTATCCTAGGCCATTGTGAACAGATTCTGTGACCCTTTCAGTGAGGCTGTGACCTGAGGCCTTCTACTGCCAGTCGCCTCCCAATATCAAACTAGTTATGCCTGTCATAAATCAACCATACACCCCACAGTGATGTAATTGGGCTCATTGTAAAGATTAGATTGCCCTGTGTATAGATGTAGTGAAAATAATGTAATATCTCAATCAGAACCCCCAGGATAAGCTATGATGTGGTCAAGAGAATGTGCTTTCAAATATTCACTGACCAGGAATTATGAAGTTATTTTGGCCTCCAGTAAACCAACCAAATGTCCTAGAGAGCTGTGGGTACACTTATTTAATTCCTTGTAGCGTAAGGTCTGTTCTAAAAGTGGAATGGTTATCCTAGGCCATTGTGAACAGATTCTGTGACCCTTTCAGTGAGGCTGTGACCTGAGGCCTTCTACTGCCAGTCGCCTCCCAATATCAAACTAGTTATGCCTGTCATAAATCAACCATACACCCCACAGTGATGTAATTGGGCTCATTGTAAAGATTAGATTGCCCTGTGTATAGATGTAGTGAAAATAATGTAATATCTCAATCAGAACCCCCAGGATAAGCTATGATGTGGTCAAAAGAGAATGTGCTTTCAAATATTCACTGACCAGGAATTATGAAGTTATTTTGGCCTCCAGTAAACCAACCAAATGTCATAGAGAGCTGTGGGTACACTTATTTAATCCCTTGTAGTGTAAGGTCTGTTCTAAAAGTGGAATGGTTATCCTAGGCCATTGTGAACAGATTCTGTGACCCTTTCAGTGAGGCTGTGACCTGAGGCCTCTACTGCCAGTCGCCTCCCAATATCAAACTAGTTATGCCTGTCATAAATCAACCATACACCCCACAGTGATGTAATTGGGCTCATTGTAAAGATTAGATTGCCCTGTGTATAGATGTAGTGAAAATAATGTAATATCTCAATCAGAACCCCCAGGATAAGCTATGATGTGGTCAAAAGAGAATGTGCTTTCAAATATTCACTGACCAGGAATTATGAAGTTATTTTGGCCTCCAGTAAACCAACCAAATGTCCTAGAGAGCTGTGGGTACACTTATTTAATTCCTTGTAGTGTAAGGTCTGTTCTAAAAGTGGAATGGTTATCCTAGGCCATTGTGAACAGATTCTGTGACCCTTTCAGTGAGGCTGTGACCTGAGGCCTCTACTGCCAGTCGCCTCCCCAATATCAAACTAGTTATGCCTGTCATAAATCAACCATACACCCCACAGTGATGTAATTGGGCTCATTGTAAAGATTAGATTGCCCTGTGTATAGATGAAGTGAAAATAATGTAATATCTCAATCAGAACCCCCAGGATAAGCTATGATGTGGTCAAAAGAGAATGTGCTTTCAAATATTCACTGACCAGGAATTATGAAGTTATTTTGGCCTCCAGTAAACCAACCAAATGTCCTAGAGAGCTGTGGGTACACTTATTTAATCCCTTGTAGTGTAAGGTCTGTTCTAAAAGTGGAATGGTTATCCTAGGCCATTGTGAACAGATTCTGTGACCCTTTCAGTGAGGCTGTGACCTGAGGGGCCTCTACTGCCAGTCGCCTCCCCAATATCAAACTAGTTATGCCTGTCATAAATCAACCATACACCCTACAGTGATGTAATTGGGCTCATTGTAAAGATTAGATTGCCCTGTGTATAGATGAAGTGAAAATAATGTAATATCTCAATCAGAACCCCCAGAATAAGCTATGATGTGGTCAAAAGAGAATGTGCTTTCAAATATTCACTGACCAGAATTATGAAGTTAGTTTGGCCTCCAGTAAACCAACCAAATGTCCTAGAGCTGTGGGTACACTTATTTAATTCCTTGTAGTGTAAGGTCTGTTCTAAAAGTGGAATGGTTATCCTAGGCCATTGTGAACAGATTCTGTGACCCTTTCAGTGAGGCTGTGACCTGAGGCCTTCTACTGCCAGTCGCCTCCCCAATATCAAACTAGTTATGCCTGTCATAAATCAACCATACACCCCACAGTGATGTAATTGGGCTCATTGTAAAGATTAGATTGCCCTGTGTATAGATGTAGTGAAAATAATGTAATATCTCAATCAGAACCCCCAGGATAAGCTATGATGTGGTCAAAAGAGAATGTGCTTTCAAATATTCACTGACCAGGAATTATGAAGTTAGTTTGGCCTCCAGTAAACCAACCAAATGTCCTAGAGAGCTGTGGGTACACTTATTTAATCCCTTGTAGTGTAAGGTCTGTTCTAAAAGTGGAATGGTTATCCTAGGCCATTGTGAACAGATTCTGTGACCCTTTCAGTGAGGCTGTGACCTGAGGCCTTCTACTGCCAGTCGCCTCCCCAATATCAAACTAGTTATGCCTGTCATAAATCAACCATACACCCCACAGTGATGTAATTGGGCTCATTGTAAAGGTTAGATTGCCCTGTGTATAGATGTAGTGAAAATAATGTAATATCTCAATCAGAACCCCCAGAATAAGCTATGATGTGGTCAAAAAGAGAATGTGCTTTCAAATATTCACTGACCAGGAATTATGAAGTTATTTTGGCCTCCAGTAAACCAACCAAATGTCCTAGAGAGCTGTGGGTACACTTATTTAATTCCTTGTAGTGTAAGGTCTGTTCTAAAAGTGGAATGGTTATCCTAGGCCATTGTGAACAGATTCTGTGACCCTTTCAGAGGCTGTGACCTGAGGCCTTCTACTGCCAGTCGCCTCCCCAATATCAAACTAGTTATGCCTGTCATAAATCAACCATACACCCCACAGTGATGTAATTGGGCTCATTGTAAAGATTAGATTGCCCTGTGTATAGATGTAGTGAAAATAATGTAATATCTCAATCAGAACCCCCAGAATAAGCTATGATGTGGTCAAAAGAGAATGTGTCAAATATTCACTGACCAGGAATTATGAAGTTATTTGGCCTCCAGTAAACCAACCAAATGTCCTAGAGAGCTGTGGGTACACTTATTTAATCCCTTGTAGTGTAAGGTCTGTTCTAAAAGTGGAATGGTTATCCTAGGCCATTGTGAACAGATTCTGTGACCAGTGAGGCTGTGACCTGAGGCCTTCTACTGCCAGTCGCCTCCCCAATATCAAACTAGTTATGCCTGTCATAAATCAACCATACACCCTACAGTGATGTAATTGGGCTCATTGTAAAGATTAGATTGCCCTGTGTATAGATGAAGTGAAAATAATGTAATATCTCAATCAGAACCCCCAGGATAAGCTATGATGTGGTCAAAAGAGAATGTGCTTTCAAATATTCACTGACCAGGAATTATGAAGTTAGTTTGGCCTCCAGTAAACCAACCAAATGTCCTAGAGAGCTGTGGGTACACTTATTTAATCCCTTGTAGTGTAAGGTCTGTTCTAAAAGTGGAATGGTTATCCTAGGCCATTGTGAACAGATTCTGTGACCCTTTCAGTGAGGCTGTGACCTGAGGCCTTCTACTGCCAGTCGCCTCCCCAATATCAAACTAGTTATGCCTGTCATAAATCAACCATACACCCCACAGTGATGTAATTGGGCTCATTGTAAAGATTAGATTGCCCTGTGTATAGATGAAGTGAAAATAATGTAATATCTCAATCAGAACCCCAGGATAAGCTATGATGTGGTCAAAAGAGAATGTGCTTTCAAATATTCACTGACCAGGAATTATGAAGTTAGTTTGGCCTCCAGTAAACCAACCAAATGTCCTAGAGAGCTGTGGGTACACTTATTTAATTCCTTGTAGTGTAAGGTCTGTTCTAAAAGTGGAATGGTTATCCTAGGCCATTGTGAACAGATTCTGTGACCCTTTCAGTGAGGCTGTGACCTGAGGCCTTCTACTGCCAGTCGCCTCCCAATATCAAACTAGTTATGCCTGTCATAAATCAACCATACACCCCACAGTGATGTAATTGGGCTCATTGTAAAGATTAGATTGCCCTGTGTATAGATGAAGTGAAAATAATGTAATATCTCAATCAGAACCCCCAGAATAAGCTATGATGTGGTCAAAAGAGAATGTGCTTTCAAATATTCACTGACCAGGAATTATGAAGTTATTTTGGCCTCCAGTAAAACCAACCAAATGTCCTAGAGAGCTGTGGGTACACTTATTTAATCCCTTGTAGTGTAAGGTCTGTTCTAAAAGTGAATGGTTATCCTAGGCCATTGTGAACAGATTCTGTGACCCTTTCAGTGAGGCTGTGACCTGAGGCCTTCTACTGCCAGTCGCCTCCCCCAATATCAAACTAGTTATGCCTGTCATAAATCAACCATACACCCCACAGTGATGTAATTGGGCTCATTGTAAAGATTAGATTGCCCTGTGTATAGATGAAGTGAAAATAATGTAATATCTCAATCAGAACCCCCAGAATAAGCTATGATGTGGTCAAAAGAGAATGTGCTTTCAAATATTCACTGACCAGGAATTATGAAGTTAGTTTGGCCTCCAGTAAACCAACCAAATGTCCTAGAGAGCTGTGGGTACACTTATTTAATTCCTTGTAGTGTAAGGTCTGTTCTAAAAGTGGAATGGTTATCCTAGGCCATTGTGAACAGATTCTGTGACCCTTTCAGTGAGGCTGTGACCTGAGGCCTTCTACTGCCAGTCGCCTCCCCAATATCAAACTAGTTATGCCTGTCATAAATCAACCATACACCCCACAGTGATGTAATTGGGCTCATTGTAAAGATTAGATTGCCCTGTGTATAGATGTAGTGAAAATAATGTAATATCTCAATCAGAACCCCCAGGATAAGCTATGATGTGGTCAAGAGAATGTGCTTTCAAATATTCACTGACCAGGAATTATGAAGTTATTTTGGCCTCCAGTAAACCAACCAAATGTCCTAGAGAGCTGTGGGTACACTTATTTAATTCCTTGTAGCGTAAGGTCTGTTCTAAAAGTGGAATGGTTATCCTAGGCCATTGTGAACAGATTCTGTGACCCTTTCAGTGAGGCTGTGACCTGAGGCCTTCTACTGCCAGTCGCCTCCCCAATATCAAACTAGTTATGCCTGTCATAAATCAACCATACACCCCACAGTGATGTAATTGGGCTCATTGTAAAGATTAGATTGCCCTGTGTATAGATGTAGTGAAAATAATGTAATATCTCAATCAGAACCCCAGGATAAGCTATGATGTGGTCAAGAGAATGTGCTTTCAAATATTCACTGACCAGGAATTATGAAGTTATTTTGGCCTCCAGTAAACCAACCAAATGTCCTAGAGAGCTGTGGGTACACTTATTTAATCCCTTGTAGTGTAAGGTCTGTTCTAAAAGTGGAATGGTTATCCTAGGCCATTGTGAACAGATTCTGTGACCCTTTCAGTGAGGCTGTGACCTGAGGCCTTCTACTGCCAGTCGCCTCCCAATATCAAACTAGTTATGCCTGTCATAAATCAACCATACACCCCACAGTGATGTAATTGGGCTCATTGTAAAGATTAGATTGCCCTGTATAGATGTAGTGAAAATAATGTAATATCTCAATCAGAACCCCCAGGATAAGCTATGATGTGGTCAAAAGAGAATGTGCTTTCAAATATTCACTGACCAGGAATTATGAAGTTAGTTTGGCCTCCAGTAAACCAACCAAATGTCCTAGAGAGCTGTGGGTACACTTATTTAATTCCTTGTAGTGTAAGGTCTGTTCTAAAAGTGGAATGGTTATCCTAGGCCATTGTGAACAGATTCTGTGACCCTTTCAGTGAGGCTGTGACCTGAGGCCTTCTACTGCCAGTCGCCTCCCCAATATCAAACTAGTTATGCCTGTCATAAATCAACCATACACCCCACAGTGATGTAATTGGGCTCATTGTAAAGATTAGATTGCCCTGTGTATAGATGAAGTGAAAATAATGTAATATCTCAATCAGAACCCCAGATAAGCTATGATGTGGTCAAAAGAGAATGTGCTTTCAAATATTCACTGACCAGGAATTATGAAGGTAGTTTGGCCTCCAGTAAACCAACCAAATGTCCTAGAGAGCTGTGGGTACACTTATTTAATTCCTTGTAGTGTAAGGTCTGTTCTAAAAGTGGAATGGTTATCCTAGGCCATTGTGAACAGATTCTGTGACCCTTTTCAGTGAGGCTGTGACCTGAGGCCTTCTACTGCCAGCCGCCTCCCCAATATCAAACTAGTTATGCCTGTCATAAATCAACCATACACCCCACAGTGATGTAATTGGGCTCATTGTAAAGATTAGATTGCCCTGTGTATAGATGAAGTGAAAATAATGTAATATCTCAATCAGAACCCCCAGAATAAGCTATGATGTGGTCAAAAGAGAATGTGCTTTCAAATATTCACTGACCAGGAATTATGAAGTTATTTTGGCCTCCAGTAAACCAACCAAATGTCCTAGAGAGAGCTGTGGGTACACTTATTTAATTCCTTGTAGTGTAAGGTCTGTTTTAAAAGTGGAATGGTTATCCTAGGCCATTGTGAACAGATTCTGTGACCCTTTCAGTGAGGCTGTGACCTGAGGCCTTCTACTGCCAGTCGCCTCCCCAATATCAAACTAGTTATGCCTGTCATAAATCAACCATACACCCTACAGTGATGTAATTGGGCTCATTGTAAAGATTAGATT